>QZLH01000452.1:16382-46653 GCA_003833135.1 Oehlia diaphana | reverse complement strand
TAGAATATAGTTACACAATATTATTTATAGTTATTTATTTTTAGAATAATTTTATTTATAGTTTAATTTAGTTTAGTCATGAGATAGTCACATGATAATGAATTTCTTTTAGATCTACAAAATTTTTAGTAGGAAAAGATAGTAAATAATAGAAATGATTTTCTTAATTTTTATAAATAACTGTAATTTTCAACAAGATTTCAGTAGTTAGTTTTAAGTTCTGGATTCCATAGTTAAAAATTAATAAAATATATTTCGTCAGTAAAAATATTTAACACATTCTTTTTGCCGTTTTCTTATGAGTAAAACGTGCCACCATAATTTTTATTGGTTAATAAATAAAATATGGGAAACTATCACAAATTGAAATTTTAGTAAGAAATTTTAATTTTTGTCATAATTTTTGTTCTAACCAAGCGATGTTATTTTAAGAACTCTCACTACATCAGTGGCAATATATGATAAATTTTTATCCTATAGGTGACGGGTGTCACAATGTAATTCTGCAATTTTACCTGCGACTCACCCATGACTCACCTGTAATAATATAATACTTATAATATACTGAATACCATGATTCACCCGTGACTTATTTGCAATATTACTAAACACTTTATAACCATCTCTCTATAAAAAAATTACACAAATTTGATCCTTTTTATTAATTGACAAAAAGAATTTAATCACTTATTACTTTATCGATAGTGGCTTCAATTTCGAATAGTATGTAATTACAAAATAATGACCTAATATTCAACAGCGGCACAATATATTCAAATGGTATGTGATAACAAAATGATGAATTTATCTTAAATACTCGCAAAACTGAAGAATCAATTTTTTTAAAATGTGCTAGAAATTTCAACGATTTTAGTTTTAATTTTTAACAAAATGTAATACTTCGTAACTAAATATATAAGCATTTGACCTAACCACTAGTCTACCAATACTAAACAAAATGCTGCTTGGTTAATTATTTTTGCGCATTTTATCTGACCACTGGTCTACCAACATTATTTTTTTTGCACCATTGATTTTTTAAATGGTTATTACTATATATATATATATTTATTTTATTGTGCCATTTATTATTTTTGCGTATTATTGTGCTATGCTATTTATTTCACAATTGGATTTCTTATATAACCAATATGCAAAATTGCATGTGATATTTTAATAGTGTTTTGCATTATTATGTGCATTCTGCAGATTAACCATTATTTTATTTATGGTTATGCTCTAATCTTAGATTATCAATTATTGCGCCAAAATTTCTAAAAAATACTATAAAATAGTAGACTACTCCTAATTTAGAAATTTACCATAATTTTTGAAATTTTTCCATACAAAAAAAAAATCTTTTCATATAAAAAAAAATTTTTTACCTCCTTAAAAAAAAAAATTGGCAAGTCTCTCGATTTCCTTCTTGCTTTAATATTTTTTTAAAAAAAATGAATAATAATAATAATAATAGAAATGATAATAATCTACTTTTAAGTGCTTACCAAACAACTGTATGGGAGTTTAAAGAGGTATTAATTCTATATATAAAATGACCATTAACACTATCATTAATAACTTGCAGTAAGTAAAATAATTGATAAAAGAAAAGAAAAAACTTTTAATTATAATCTTATAATTTTAAATATATTTTTTGGACTTTGTAATAAACAGACCACTAGTACTTCCAGTATTTGAAAGTAGGATGTCTACGTTTAGCTTATTTGGAACACCTTCGTTCAGAGTACTCTTGTTCAGAGTACCTTCATTCAGAGTATCCTCATTTGGAATCAGTAATAAATTTAATTATTTTATATAAAATATATATTTGACTACTTATAAAATAACTTCTATTGTATTATTATAGCTGTAGCAATAATACCAATAATAACAAGTGCATTAACAGTAATAACAACAACAATAACTACTGCACTCTTGTTCAGAATCAGTAATAAATTTTATTATTTTATATAAAATATATATTTAACAACTTATAAAATAACTTCTATTATATTATTATAGCTGCAACAAGAGCAGTAATAACAGCAATAATAATAACACTAACAATAACACCAACAACAACAAGTATACTAACAATAATAACAAGTGCACTAATAGCAACAAGTGCGAGTATACCAATAATAATAAATGCACTACCAACTATAACAATAACAACTTCTGCACCTTTACCAACACCAATACCAACCGCACTAATACCAACCACACCAATACCAACTGCAACAATACCAATAACAATAATAGTAGCCATTGCAACAACAATAGCAGCAACAATGACATATCACCAGTTGCCATCAATTATTCCATCATACTGGTAGCAATAACAACAATAGCAACAGCAGTAACAGTAACAGCAGCAGCAGCAGCAGCAGCAGCAATATCAGCAATCGCAGCAGCAGCAATAACAGCAACAACAGTAGCAACAGCAGCAGTAGCAGTAGCAGAAATAGCAATGTTGTCACCTACATCTGCCACCTGTAGATAAACAAGTAATTTATTTACTTTTCATTTTTATTGTATTTTTCTTTTTCTTACGCTTAGTTTAGATTTTCATTATTACATCATTTCTTCTTATAAACTGCGATAGTTCTTCCATATTTTATTATTATTTTATTATTTTCATACTTGAAAAGTTTTTCCATATTTTATTCATCTAGACTTATTATTAATTCTCTTAGGCGAACCATGAGCATATTCAAAATAACTTTTAATAATTAATAAAAATTTTATTTGACTCAAGAAACTGCAGAGTTCAAGACTGCAGAATTCCTATTGAATCTCACACCTATTTATAACAATTTAATAAAAATTATTTTCCTATATTTTAACTTTCTTTCAGAGATCTTACTAAAACTATAAGAAACTATTTCTACCTATTCTTTTACTGCGCCACCTATTTCTTTTAATGACTAACTAAATAAAATTATAAATAGAACTAATTTAAAAATAAAATGAACTATTCTAAAACTAATCTAAAAATCTATATAACTAAAAAAATACATGAAAAAATTGTAATGTTTAGACTAGCAGTATAAATAGTTTTGAATTGTGTAATATATTTTCTGCTTGCGCCTAATCTATTCCATGTTAACGTAAATTTTTTTTTTGTTCTTTATTTTCTAGATTATTTAGGTTAATATCATCAATATTATTACTGAAATTAAATCATTTATTTAGATAATTTATAGAAAATTATATTCTTTTTAATTAGATCATTGATCCTAAGAAGGTCGGATCAGTTATAAACCCATTTTTTTTACATAATTTTTTTATATAGATATTTTTTCCCATTATGAATTTTTTTATTATTTGATTTTTTTTATAATACTTTTTGATTTTTTTCAATTATAACAATTATTTGATAAACATTATTATTGTTTTAATAAAAATACTTTTTTTGATTTTTTTTTTTTTTACATAAATTTTTTTAGAAAATAATAGGAAATAATTATAAAATTTATAATTAATTAATAAAAATATTTGTAGTATTTTCACAATTTAAAGTTTTTTCAAAATACTTCTAAAAAGTTAATCAATTTTATTGATAATTATTTTTTCACAATTCTTTAATTAAAACCACTTAAATAAAATATATTATTGTAAATATAATTGGGAATTGCTAAACGTCACCTGGATGATTGTCACCTGGGTTTTTTTTAAATGTCACATGATGTACAATATATAACAGATAAAGAAAAATCGGCTGATTTTTTCAAATTTAGCTAATTTTTGATTGGCTAAACTTAAAAATTTTTTTTGCAAACATATTTATCCAAAATAAAATTTTATTTGTAAATATCAAAATTTAAATTACACATTTACGATTTTAAAGAAAAAAATCACTGTATTTATTTTTTAATGAAGTGATACAAATAAAAGAAAAAATAAGTAAATTACAATGATCAAGAAAAAAGATGCTAATAAAAAATGAAATAACAATGGAGTAATGAGAAGTAATAGAAGATGAAAGGGAGTAAAAAAGAGTAATAAGAAGTGATAGGAAGCAAAAGGAGAAACAGAACATGTTGGAAGATGAGAGGAGTAATGGGAAGATGAAGAGGAGTGATGGAAGACGAAAAGGACTAATAGGAAGATGAAGAGGAATAATGAGATGGTGAAGAGGAATAATGAGAAGATGAAAAGGAGTGATGGGAGACGAAAAGAAGTGATGGAAGATGAAGAGGAAATTGATAATCTTTCTTTTGAGGCGCAACTTTCCACTTCATGAAATACGTTTTTCATGTTAAAAACAAGTGATGGGAGACAAAATGGAGTAATGAGAGACAAAAAGAAATGATGGGAAGTAAAAGGAGATAAAAAGAAATAATGGAAAATGAAAAGATGTAATAGAAAATAATGGGAGGTGAATAATGAGAAGTAATATGAGGTTAAAAATAATGAAAGACAAAAAATAAAAAAATGATCATGATAGGATGGTAGAAAACCAAGTAAAAAATAAACCATAAAGTAAAAAAATGAAGTTAGTAAGAAACGAAATATAAAATAGAAAAAAATAAATAAAAAATAAAAAATATACCTTTATTAATTGTAGAACTGAAAGAACTAAAAGATCTAAAAAAATGAAATAAAATTAGTGAAAAATGAAATATGAAAATAAAAAATAAAAAATAAGAAACGAAATATAAAGTGAAAAATAACTGAATCCTAATTGCAGAACTGAAAGGACTAAAAGACCTAAAAGTAATGAAATAGAATTAGTAAGAAACAAAGTGTAAGGATGTAAGTTAGAAATAAAAATAAAAAGAAAAATATAAAAATACCTCAAGACTGAATAACTGAGAAAATGAACCTTGATCCTATAATGAAAATGAGATTCGACAAACAAATAAATATGACAAATCTACCGCATGATCGAAGATCCAGATGATGTTTATCTATTTCAATAAAATTTATATCATTCTAATAATATAATTGTAATTTAGTACATTACATATTATTTTGTTAACTAATTATTACCTATATTAAATTCCTAATTATAAACAAAAATCTGCTGTAACCATCTTTAATTTACTTAGTATCATGTTATAATACTAAAATTTTCTATTTAAACAAACTCATTGGTCCCGATGCAAAGCAATGGGTAACTGCTAGTAAATAACTAATAATATTATGTAACTATATTTTATTATTTCTTCTAATTATTTCGGTTAATTATTCTTCTGATTACGTGATTAACCTAGTTTTAAGGGTTACAACATCAGAATCACTAGCAATGTCAACAGCATTAGCAGCCCTGACAGCACGAATATTTTGAATCAACGGATAATAGAATTTATTAATTAATGTAAAAAATTTTATAAATTATTTAATAATAAAATTTTTAAAATAATAAAAATAGGAGCTGTTTGCTATTATTGTAATGATGATCATTACATCTTCGCTTGTACTAAAATACCAAAAGAATACAAAGGCCATTGCGTTAATTGCTGGGCAGATGATCATATGGTTTATGAGTTGTAATAATGTTAAAATAAAAGAGTCTTGGCTCTAAAAATTTTTTATATTTTTGGGTAAAATTTTTTTAGTACTAATGGTTTGGAATTAAACTAATTTATAAAATTTTTTTAAATTTTAGTATTTGAAATCGATATAATTTTTTTCATAATTTTGTAAGTAAAATTTTAAAATTTTTGTAATTTTTATAATTTTATAAGTAAAATTTTAAAATAGTAACTAATATTTTAAATTTAATAGCTAATTTTTTTTAGCTTTTTTTTAATTTAATTTAATTAGTATCTGAAAATCTGAAACTTTTGTTTAATTTGAAAACTTAGATTAGTTAGTTTTTTTAAAAATTTTTTTTAATATAATTTTGTAAGTAATAATTTAAAATTATTAGTTATTATTTTTTTAATTTAAAAACTAATTTTTTAATTTTTTAACTTTTTTTAATCTTTTAATTTTTAAGTTAGATTAAAAATTATTTTTTAAATCATACTATATTTGAACTATTTTTCTGATCGAAGTCGGATAATAAAAGATTAATTAAAAATATTTGATTGGGATCGAATATTTTTTTTTTCTGATTGGGATCAGATTAATCTTTTAAAAAATGTTCAATTACTATCTTTTTTTTACTATTTTTTTTGTCCGATTGGATCAAATTAATTTTGATTACTATTTTTTTTTTGTCTGAATCAGATTAATTTTTTTAAAAAATGTTCGATTGGGATCAAACCAATAATAATAAAAAAAAGTTTTTTTATAAAATTTTATATTTATTTTCATGTGTGATCATGAAGAATTTGTTCATTTTGAAATAATATTATAGTTAATTTTACATGACAACCTATAAATATGATTATAAGAAAGAAAAAATAAATAAAGTAAAAAAAATTGTTAACTTATATGTATTTAGTTAAATAAGTGCTATTAAAATATATAATTAAATATCATAAGAAATATATAGGAACTCTTAGCATAGCGGTATAAGTGAAATAATGCAAAAGTGTTTGCAAAGTTAGTAGAAAACCCTTTTTCTTTATTACAATACTATAGGTCCATTAAGCATTACACGCAGATAAAATAATAAATACCTACCAATATATGCTATTTGAACATTTAATTGCTAATCCACATGTAATTGATAGAACAGATATAGTAAATTATGGCGTTATGTTTAATAATAAAAAAAACGCGTTTGAAATCTCTTTTTCTCCATGTCAAAATCCCATATTATTCCAGAAAAACTTGTTGCAACTAAGGTTGCTTGTCTAAACCTCTTCAAAATCCTATGATTAGTTTTGTCAAAATTTTATTATAAATTTATTATAGTTTTGGCAGAGTTTCGGCAGTTTTAGCATTTATAATAAGTTTCGGCAGTTTCACCTTTCTCCAGAGTTTTGCCAGTTTTTTAATATAACTTTAATATAGTTTCAGCAGAATTTCACTTTTCAGCAAAACGCCATCTTGCTTAAACCCTTAGGTTTCGGCAAGCAACCTTAGTTGCAACTAGTAGTATTATGCCAGAACTTTATTATGGTCTATATTTACGTGACTGGTAAATTTTTTCTAAAGAAAAATCCCAAGAAAAACAAATATATTATCCTATTCCTTTACGTTTAGGACTTGAAATTATAATTTAACTTAATAATAATCCATTTATTATACGTATAGTTCATAATGTTTATAGCTCTCTACAACCTGGCTATATTTGTGAAGAAAAAGGATAAAGTAGTGGTATTAATACAAGTACTTTCGCAGCTATTACTTCTGTTTATCAATCTGTTTTTGGTAGTAAAATGAAATATGCGGAACTCTCTTATTTAGGTATAGACCAACCTGAAACAGCATAAAAACTATTAGAAGGAGACACATTTTGTTCCTTTTATTGTTGAAGTAGAAAATATCACAGTTTTTGTTAGTTGTCTTGGTAAAATTACTATATCAAAAATAAATAAAATTGGCCATAATTATGCAGCATCATTATTTCATAAATACAGAAGAGTACAATTCGTTTTTTATCAATATGTTGATAAAAATTCTTTTTTAATTACAATATATCAAAACAGTCAAATTGTTGCTGAATATATAGATATTTCATCTAATACTGTTTGGAAAAAAACTGGAGTTTTGACATCTATATTAGGTGAAGCTTTATTTGTTATAAATCATTCTCTAACTTTAGATAGAATAAACTAAACACATCAAGAACTTTATTCACATAAATTACCTAATGAATGCACACTTGCAGATTGGAATAATGAGATAATTATAAAGCATTTATATGAGTTGTATTTAAAAAGAAATATTAGACAATCAGTTGAATGGCGTCAAATATTTCAAAATTGGATACAATAAAAAAGTAGCATTATTGAATTATATACCCATCTTGGTGATATATATAATATAGAATTTCAAGAAAGAAAATTGCGGGCATGGTATATAATGCTTTATACTACAGGATGTACGAATATTACTCTATATAACAAAAATATTTCTTGTGTAAGTATAAATATATATATGGTATTGATATTGTAAAATTATAATATTAATACTGTACTATCTGTAAATCTGTATATATATAAAAGGAGTTTTGGACGAATGCATCTGAACCTGAAAAAGATTGTGAAATAATTGCCAAATTATATGCAGAAGGACTTTTATATGTAACTTTACCAACTCTTGCATTATGGAATTGCTTTTGTAATAGTTATAATACAAATTCTAAAGGAATAGATGATAAAGCACACATATTATCAATAATTGCAGAAAAATTTACATATAAGGAGATAATTGAAGAGTTAAAGGTAATGTAAAATTTTTAATATATTATAAAGACACATATATAATATTTCATTACTTATTAGTATAATTATTTAGGTTTCACCTAATTCAGTTAATGTAGCATGAAAACATTCCAGAATAAATAGACCTGGATGCCCTATACTAGAAAAACCAGTTATTATTTGTTTAAAAATGTCAAAAATTAAAGAAAAAGAATTTCAGCTATTTTTTGCAGACAAAGCAAATATAAATATGAGTTCTTACAAAATAGACGCAAAAACACAATTACCAATACTTTATTTGAAAGATCAAAAATGTGCTCTTTGGGAAAAATTTTCTGCTACTTATCCTAATGGAATGAAACGTACTTCTTTTATGTCTCGCTTACAAAATAGCCGCTTTAAATATAGAGAAGATTTAGGAGGGTTATGTATAACTTGCAATGATTATGAATATCAACCTTTTGAAAATTTGATTGAGTTAGCAACTATAAATTTTTCCAATAAAATTCAAAGAGCTAGTATTATTGGTTGAATTTATTTTCTTGTTCAATCTAATTATATTTACATATAATTTCTTTATAGGATCAGTTAATCCATGTACTAGAATGTTTACGTTATCATTTAAAGCGAAATTATAAAAGGGAATTATTTGTAAATAAGAGTAGTACTACCGATCATATGGATTGTATTAATCATTGTTTATTATTTGCATTTGGAAAATGCATACAACAACATTTTTCACAGTATCAAGAGTGTGACAAAATGTTTATTTTATTTAAAGATCTTACCAATCAACTTAACGTTATTCATTATCTAAAACTCTTAGAATATCAAGAACAATTAATATGTTATTTGGCTCATCAAACTCGTAAAGCATACCTAAATGCTCAATTTAATTCTATTTTATGTGAATTAGATGATCATGGAGCCATTATTGTAGTTGATTACAAAATGCGAATTTTACCTGCAACAGCTCAGGAAACAAAGAGTAAATTTTTTGGAAAGCGTGGATGGACTCTTTATATGACTCTAGTGTTTCAAAAAGACAAAAATAATTCTGAAGAATTAGATATTCAGGCTTATGATCATTGGAGTTCTGATACCAAGCAAGATGCTTAGTTTACAGTGTCATATTTTGAATCAGTATTATGACAATTAATCCTAAACCTTTCTGGATTAAAATTATTTCAGATAATGGAGGACATTATCATAATTCAGAACCAATGGCAATAATTAGTCATTGGTATGACTGGTATAATATAGAAGTACGTGGATAGATTTTTCTTGAGCCAGGAGAGGTAAAAATAATAGTTGATTCGCATCATGTAACGGTAAATAATTATTTTGATGTATTTATTATTTTTTTTCTCATTTTATGTTAATCAATTATAGATTGCACATGTGATCAAAAGATATGTTAGAATTGGATGTGATCTTACTGAAGGAGAAAATATTGAAATGGCACTTCAAGATCTAAGCAGGATATCAGTATTATACATAAAACCAAATCGGAATATAGAAACATCAGTTGATCAAGAAAATTTAGATCAAGAAAATTTGAGGTAAGTTTATTTTCAATTATTTCAATAAAAATAAAAATATAACAATCAAAAATAGAATGATAGATTTATAGATCAAGAATGTAAATTTATTGTGAAATTTTATTTGTAATAAAAAATAATAACTATGCTAGTAGTAAAATTGAAAATACAATAAATAGAAAACTAAAACTAAAATTACTGATAAAAAAAAATAAAAAATAGAACATTAGGTTTATAATTCTATATTAGATCAAAAGTGTAATTTATTTTGATTTTATTTGTAAACAAAAAAAAAATACAACTATACTGGTAAAATTATTTATAATTGATAAAAATACAATAAATAGAATACTGAAACAAAAAATTACTGGTAAAACTAAATAAAAATATTGTTCATAAATAATGAAGCGTAATAAAATGATAAAAAAAATAATATCAATTATAAAATTACATAATAGGGATAATCAAAAACCAAAAAATACCAAAAATACTAAAGAAAAAAATCTAAAACTATACCCGGTATAACCCTTGAAGCCAGGTTAATCACGTGATTGGAAAAATAATTAACTGAATACCGAAAGAAATACGGTATATTTAACCAATAAATAGACATTTAGCCAAAGGAATAATATTTAACCAGAATAATTAGAAGAAATGATAGAATGTAGTTACACAATATTATTTATAGTTATTTATTTTTAGATTAGTTTTATTTATAGAATAGTTCATTTTATTTTTAGATTAGTTCTATTTATAGTTTTATTTAGTTAGTCATTAGAAGAAATAGATGGCGCAGCAAGAGAATAGGTAGAAATAGTTTCTTATAGTTCTAGTGAAATCTTTGAAAGAAAGTTAGAATATAGGAGAATAATTTTTATTAAACTGTTATAAATAGGTGTGGGATTCAATAGGAATTCCACAGTCTTGAACTCCCGCAGTTTCTTGACTCAAATAAAAATATTATTAATTATTAAAAGTTATTTTGAATATGCTTATGGTTCGCCTGAGAGTTAATTAATAATAAATCCAGATAAAATAAAATATGGGAAAACTCTCCAAATATGAAAATAATAAAATAATAATAAAATATGGGAGAACTATCGCAGTTTATCAGAAGAAATGATGCAATAATGAAAATCTAAATCAAGCAAGAAATAAAGTACAATAAGAGAAGAAATAAAATACTTGTTTATCCAAAGGTGGCAGATGTAGGTAACACCAGCATCTCAAAGTGGTTTGAGTGGTGTTGGCCTATAGTAGGTCAATTTGCTAGATATATTCGTACGCGCGCTCTTTCACATATTAGCAAATGGATCAATTTTTCCTTTGCGCAAATTGCTAACCTTTGTGGTACAGTTTACAGACCCTTCCTAACAGTTTCAGAGCTAACTGAGCCAAATACTTCTTGGATAATGCCGAATCCTAGTAGAAAAACAGGTTGTATAATTATTTTATTGCTGCAAATTTGAAATCATGGAAAACAAATAATTACCTGTAATTATTTATAAGATTCAGAGTTTCCAATAAATGAGGTGATGAATGAAATCATTGAAAGCCAAGCTATAAGGTAATATCACCATGAATTTCATCTTATTTTATATTTAGCAAAATACTAATCTAAGTAATTGAATCTTCAGCCTTGAACAAGAATTTCCTTTTAAAAAAGGATGGGCCTTGAAGGAAAATCTAAAGCTTAGTAATAAAAGCGGAGGTAAACATATATCAAAAAAGGTTGTTCAGTATTTACAAGGTTATTTTTTGGCTGGAAATCTCAGAATCGCAGATTGCTATTCACCAGAAAATATGCATATCTGTTTAGAAGAATTGGCTGCAGAGGGAGAACTTATCATAGAAGAAATACCAACAGTAAAAACCATCAAAGGATGGATAGAAAGGTATAGTGCTAATTTCAAAAAGGAAGCATCAGAGAAGGCGCTGGTTGAAAATATGGGAAGTAATCAAAGTAAAGCAGTTGCAGAAGGTAGTATTAAAAAGGTTAAAAACCTATATAGAGTGTTTTGTTAGAATAGTAATTAGCGAAATATCACAGGTTGAAAAGTGAAAAATCAGGCATCAATCAGTTACCAATTGGGCACCAATCAGGTAGCTGATTGGTAACCGATTGGTGACTGATTGGCATTTTTGCCAAATACCGTCATCAATCAGGCAGTTTGCTAACTTTTGATCCAGTGATCAGAAAATGATGAAATATAGTTCATTGGAATCGTCTCAACATGACGAATCTAATGGTAGTAAAATTGTATTTCTAAGATTAATAGTTAATAAGAAATTAAATAAAATATAATTAATATATTTTTATTTTTATATTTTATTTAATATCCCATCAAGTATTAATTTTAGAAATATGATTTTACTACCATTAGATTCGTCTTATTGAGACGATTCCAATGAACTATATTTCATTATTTTCCAATCACTGGATCAAAAGTTAGCAAACTGCCTGATTGGTGACGGTATTTGGCGAAAATGCCAATCAGTTACCAATCGGTTACCAATCAGTCACCAATCAGTTACCAATCGGTTACCAATCAGTCACCAATCAGCTACTTGATTGGTGCCCGATTGGTGACTAATTGATGCCTGATTTTTCACATTTTGACTTGTGTATATCAATAAAACTATTATGAAATCTTCCTTTCCCCTATATAAAACTTCGTAAACTGCAATATAATAAATGTTTTTTTTTACAATTTGCTTTTTGAAGATTCTCGTCACACAATTGTAATAGTAAATTACACAATCTTATAACAAATAATTGGTGATTTATTTAATACAAAATGATGATCAACATTATTATATATAAAAATTGTGCCACATTTTATTATAGAAACTCTATTAATCATATGCGGATCAGCAATTAATAGTTTAAATAATCATAAAAATTTTATTTTACAATTAGGCCAATTAGTTTTTAAAGTGAAAAATAACTTTTATTTAATGAATACGTGGAAATAAAAAATAAAAAAAAGTTACATCATGAAAATTATTTAAGTAAATTTAACATAAGAAAAATTACTTAATAAAAAAAAATTTATTGTAAAATTACATGGATCAATTCCTTACCAGTTTCATGATTCCCTAACATGATTTTTTAATTCAAAAAATACTAGTATTATATATAAATATGTTTTCTATTATATTTACCAATAAATGATATATATTTTAGACTTAAAAATTCATCATTATTTATTTCAATTTAAAATAAAAGATCCAGAAAATTAAACTTCATCGTTAGTATAAACTTCGTATAAACTTATCATACATAACTTGGTGCTGTTTTAATATTGCTGATGATATATGATATTTATACCTTGCCTATATCTTAATAATAACTCATTATTTTTATTTCCTTTAGCTGTTATTTATTCTATACAATTTACCAGTTTATAAAGTAACGCACCTGTTGGATTGCTATTACCTCTCATTTACGTACTATTTACTAACCAATATAAACAAGTTTTACAGTTTTACATCAAGTATTGTCATTATTCATGTTTAGATCTAAAACGATTAGAAATTCTTAGTATTAATGCATTTAATTATTGGTATTAACAAATATTAACGCATTTTATACTATTCCTACTGATTATTATATAAAATGTAATATAAAATTTTCCATTTTTACTTTTTTTACAAATTGTGAATTAATAAATTATATAATAATATTGATAAATAAAAAGTATTAAAAATAATATATCTTTCTGTAATTTAACTTACAAGTAAATTCACACTTTTATTAAAATAAGTCAATCAATTTTACAATATTAACTTTAAATGTTTATTACTAGTAGATTTGAGTTTTCCAATGAGTTTACTTGTATTGATTTGTGGTTCCATTAGTTTGCCAACAGTAGCGTTAGTTAGCCGTTCATTCCTCATTTATGTTTGGTAATGTCATAAATACTAATTTATGAAATTAAAAAAGTTTCCATTTAGGTATCAGAAATATGAAATTTGTAATTTTGTAAAGTCTATATGTTAATTTTATTTATTTAGATTTTTTTTCATGAAAACAAAAATTTATATTTTAATTTTTAATTTTTAATTTTTATTATTTATTATTTTATTAATAAAATTGTAAAAAAAAAGTATTTAGTAATTATTCTGCCTTACAGTATTTTTTTAAATGATAAATTCATGATTTTCTAACAAATTAAAAAATATATATATTAAGACAAAAATAATTTATGTGATTGATTATAATTAGTAATAAAATAATTATCAAAAATAACTTAACTATTTTAATTGCTACCTTAATATCATATTAACATTGTAATAACCAAGAATTAATTAACGGATAAATAATTAGCCAATGGGTAAATATTTAACTGAAGGAAAAATATTTAACCGGAAAAGTTAAAAAGAAATGATAGAATATAGTTACACAATATTATTTATAGTTATTTATTTTTAGAATAATTTTATTTATAGTTTAGTTTAATTACGAGATAGTCACATGATAATATAGAAAGATAGAAATAGTAGAAATAGTTTTCTTAAATTGTTATAAAAAGGAGTGGATTTCGACAAGATTTCCACATTCCAGTTGATTCCAGTCCAGTTTATTTTAATAAAGGTAATAAATAATTAAATTCGTCAACAAATTTTAACACATTCTTTTTGCCATTTTCTTATGAGTAAAATGTGCCACAATAATTTTATTATTGGTTAATAAATAAAATATGGGGGAACTATCACAAATTGAAATTTTGGTAAGAAATTTTAAATTGAAATTTTGGTAAGAAATTTTAAATTTTGTCTTAATTTTTGTTCTAACCAAGCAATGTTATTTTTGAGAACTTTCACCACGTCGGTGGCAACATATGATAAAATTTTTATCCTATGGGTGGCGGGTATCACAACATATACCTCAATATCATATTACTGTATTGGTTTAAAACATGGTCCATTTGGGTTTAATATTCTGGCTTTTTTTTAATTAATACAGTAAAAAGTTTTTTAAATAATGAGTATTTTTCTATTTATTATTTTATTTATTTTTATACAAAAAAATACATTTTTTACAATAAAACTTGCTTAGTAATATAGTATATAATAAAATCAATAAAATCAATAAGTTTCATATTGCATAAAAAATTTTTTTATTTAATCAAATTTTTTTATTTAATAAATTATATTAATATATTTATTATAAAAGATTATTAAGAAAGGTAAAAAAATTAAGTAAATTTAGAATATGATGAAGGTGAATAAGAAGATAACGTAGTGATAGTAGTTGCAGATAATATGTATATATGGTGGTGGCGGTTATTGTGTAATTGTAGTAAAGGAAGATGATCAAAAAAGTAATTATAAAAATGGAAAAGGTGAACGGTTATTGTGAAATTTGCAGATATTAGTAAACATATATGGTTTTCAGTTTTACTATAATATAAAAACTTGATACATGATTATAATATAGTTGAATCACAGTTAAATGGATTAAATGATATAAAATATATATTATAGAAATGCGATTCTGTTATAATAAAATAACTTGATCACTAATATTAGGCCAAGTAAGTAAAATTATTCATTTCTTATGATCGGGTGGGTCATGTAAATATTACAAAAAGATAAAAAAATTTATTTTATTTAGTCATGTGATTTTGGTTTTGACCAATCATAATCATAAAAAAATAAATTTTTTTTCCACCCGGTAACCTGGACAAAAAATTTATTAAATTAACCAATCATCTTCTAGGAATCAGCTAAATTTTTTTGAAAAATAAATTTTTTTTCTGGGCGGTCAGGTTAAATTTAGCAATTTTTTTTCATGAGAAACGAATAATTTTATTTCTTTGGCCTTATTATAAATTATAAATTAATTTAAAATAAATACATTGTAGGTAAACAGTCATATATATTACTTTTTAGGAATTAAATATATTCACAACTCACAATTAAAGTAAAATGCATATACTGATTACCCATCATACAATTGTAATAATTGTACTAAAATAAAACATATATTTTATCTATTTTCAAATATTGTACAATAATCGCACAATTTTTATATCCTAAACTTTTATTGCACAAAAGTTGAACATTTTCTGTATATTTAATTTAAGTTTATTTTCAATTGTAAAAAGATCGCACATTTTCAATACACTATAAAATCGGCATAGCCATTTTTATCTAAAAAACTGTAATAATTATATAATTTCTGCACAGACTTGAATAAATATTGCACAAAAATTGGATGATTTTTTTTCATAGGGCCAATAAACAAATTTATTGCTTTTATTCATCTTAATGAAATATGAAGTCATATGAAAAATTATATGTGCATTTCATTTCTTCAAATGTAAATTGGTGGATGCGAATAGGATCATATTTCACAATAAGGCTTGTGATGGCTAGTTCCTCATATTTTTTTCTCTATTAGATTCAGATTTGATGATATTTGAAGGTAATGTAGTTTACATCAATATATTTGAGGATATTGAAGCAAATATATTTGAAGATGCTGATGCATCCTTTTTAGTCATCCGATTTTTGTGTTTTGACATTTTCTTAAATTATGGATTTACTAGAAGCTAGAATGGATTTTAATAGAAGATATAGGTTTTCAAGTTAATAAGAAATTTATAAAAATAAAATAAAAAATAATTAAAGAAGAATATATTTCATGAATATAATGTTGTATTTTGAGATATTCCATATATTTTATTATTAAATTATCGATATATATATACATAGTATATGTTGAACATTGATTACAGTATAAGTAAGATATTCAAAGTGGTAAATGTTAAAAAGTAAAGTAGTTCATAAGACATTATAAATGATAATATTATTAATATATACATTAATACAGGCCACAGCCAAGATTTTTTTGGCTATTTTGGCCTCAGCCAAATGGCCAAATGGCTAACGGCCAATCCTGCCTAAATGCTAAATGGCTAAAGAAATATCTAGGTAGGTATTAGTACCTTGTTGGCATTTGGCCGTGGCCAAAACTTTTTTGGCCATTTTGGCCACGGCTAAACTACCAAACGGCCAATGGCCAACTCCGACCAAATTGCCAATGTGCTAACACTGCATTAATATATACAAAAATAATTAAATATTAAATGTATTCTCATCCCAAAGTGTTGAATAATTGTTTTATTAGGTTTATCTTTAGTCAATTTTGAATGACCTAATTTTGATACTTCCGTCAGTTTACTTTTTCTTTACCTTATCAGTTATATTTAGCGAAATTGTTTACAGTATTCAATTTTAAGTGGGTCAGATTTTGGACCAGATTTAAGATTATGTTCTAATGTCTTAAAAGTTATTATTGTGAAACAAAGCGAAGCTGAATATGAAATATAAATATAAAAATTTTCCTATACACAGTAAAATAATATTAAACGATTTCTTTTATTTAACATAGTATTTTAATAAATTATCGGTATTCATATTGAAAATTTGATAATAATTACAAGTATATTTGTGAAAACTGGAAATTTTTTTATTGACACAATATACAGATCATGCTATATAATTAACGATATCAGGTGATCTTCATTTTAATAGTGATATTCCTTGTGATTGGTTGTTCTGCTAATTATGCTATTCTGGAAAGAAAGGAAAATTTTACTAATTTGGTTAGCTCTTATACGCTAAGTATAGGGTACATTTTTTATATTATTGATATTGATATTGATATTGAATTCAATATTATGAACAATGGTCATAAAAAATTGATCATGATCTGCAGCATGATCAAAATCCAAGAGCTAACCATATATTGATATCAAGGAATTATGAATTGATTGGCCAAATTTCTAAGAGCTAACTATATATTAACATCAAGGAAATATTATTATTCGTATATATTGTTCAGGAGGTGATTATAATAGGAATTGAAGGTCAAAATATATATAAAAAAAATATATCTTAATTTTATAAAAAATATATATATCCGAATTAAAAATAAATATATCTGAATTTTATTTTGTTAAAAAAAAATATATATACCCGAATTTATTATAAAAAAATATTATCCAAATTTATTTTAAAAAAAATTTTATAAATTTATTATTAAAAAATCATTATATAAATTTATTTATTAAAGAACAAAAGCATTATATGTTTAAAAAAATTATATGAATTTATTTATTATAAAATTTATTAAAAAAACATTATACAAATTTAGTGATTATTTAAAAACATTATACAATTAATTATTAAAAAAAATTAATGAGTTTACTTATTAAAATATATATTATATGAATTGATTTATTAAAAAAATTATATACCCGAATTTATTAAATTTTTTTACTAAAAAAATATTATACAAATTTATTTTTAAAAAAAAACATTACATTAATTTAATTATTAAAAAAAACATTATATGAATTTATTTATTAAAATAAAAGCATTATACAGGTATATTAAAAAAAAATTATTTATTAAAAAACATTATACGAGTTTATTTATTAAAAAAAGCATTGTATGATACAAATTTAGTAATTATTAAATGAATTTAATGAATTTACTTATTAAAATATATATTACATGAATTGATTTATTAAAAAAAATTATATATATTACACAAATAAAAAAAAATGTTGACATAGAATCGTCCAAATTTGATTTGTGTGAAATAAATTTTATTGAATAATTTATTATGAATATGAATATAAATTATAATAATCGGTTTATATAAAATTTTTAAAAAGTTTACTACAGCATGATGGTTAGAAACTGAAAAATTTTTTTAAAAAAAAATTGTTAAATGTTTTTTATAAATTAAAAAAATTCATAATATTTCTTCTTTTAAAGCCAATTACAAGATTATTAAATGCAAAAAACAACAAATTAAATTATTTATTTATTTCAAATAAAAATTAAATTATATATTTATTACCAATATTATTGTTTCTGCAAATAAGTGTTAAAATTTATGGTAGTATCATACTCAGTAAGGGCCGGCCACCGGCCCTAGGGTATGACTCTAGTTGTATAATAAATAATATACTGTAACTTTTAATCGTACAATTATATCATGATGTAAATTATTACCTATTTAACGTTAATATACTAACCTGAATGAATGTTATTGTTTAAATTTTTTTACGCCAAAAGATCGTCCAATTAATTCCGCAGAATTTGCAGAATTTGCAGAATTTAAAACTTGCGTCACTAATACTTTGAAGATCACACATTTCATACAATAACAAATGTTATTGTACTTGGAGTTATAAACCCGAACTTAATGACAAAGCCCAATCCAAACTAACAATTGACGTTACAAACTACTATGAGAGTTTCCGTTACAAACTAACCATATACGAAAATAAGAATAAAAAAAATATTAGTAATCTATAACCTTTAGTGGATATTACAGTACTGTGCTACCGTATGTCTTACTTATTTACGCCGTTCAAAATTTAATATTTTACTAAATTAATATTTTATTAAACTTCTTTTTTAGTCCATATACAAAAATTTTTTTATTATCCGAGAAATTTTATTTCTTTGTAAGTAAAAAAAAAGATAATAATATTCCTACTTATTTTACCCGTTTAATAACAGTCAAATTCAGACCCTGTTTAGTCCGTAGTGTCACCCGAGCAAATAGACCAATCATACATTATAAAGGGTTGTTAGGGTTGCTGGGACCTGGTGCCTAGGGCTATCATCAAATTATCTTTACGTAAGTTGAAATTTATTTGTTATTGTAGTATATTAAAAATAGTCAAGAACAATATGTGAGAGACTCAGTATTATAAAGTATTGTTTAAGATACATAATTTCGATATTTAAACAGTATAAGTAATGAAATTTTTGTTTTTTTTCATTCATTTGGCTAATTTTGTTTACAGTGAATAAAACGGAATTAATTGAAAGTTCATTTTTTTAGTGTTTCAGTCTATCGAAGAAACATTTCTTAGAATTTTTATGTAACCTTCATGTATAAAAAAAAATATTTGTTTTAAAATAATTAAATTAATGTTTCATACTGTATTTATAGAATATCAATGATTTCATAGAAAAATTAATAATAACATTAAAGGGACGGTGTATCGTTAAATTAGATATAATTAGTTAGATTGATTATTTAACAATAACAGGTATTAAACTAAATAATAGCTTTGCTTGCCGATCATATATCGTAGTCGGGTACAATGGATATAATATTTAGAGTCTTAATTTTTTTTCATTGAAACCTAAAATGGGAAACAATAATAATACAGGATTTTCGGCTTTTCGGTTATAACATAAATCATAATAGTTCATTTACCTACAATAAAAACAAAGGCGACAAATAAAAAAATTTGGGGGGTTTTTTTTTTTTTGTTACCATTTTTGGGAATAACGTAAAAATTTTTTATAAAAAAGCCTTAAAAAAATTGGATGTTTACCATAAAAAAATTCATTCATCACTTTTAATACTGCGTACAAAGTAAAAAATCAAATAATAAAATATTATCATTGAAAAAAAAAAAAAAAAAAAAATTTTAAAAAAAAAAAAAAAAAAAAAAAAAAAAAAAAAATTTTTTTTTTTAAAAAAAATCTATATTGAAAGGATGGCAATCGAAACTAGTGAACTCTTTGATACAGAAATTCTGGTTGGAAAAGGACCAAATTCTAAAATCTTTCGCTTACATTCTTATATATTAAAAGCTTTCTCCCCTTATTTTCGTACCGCATTATCAATAAAAAAAGTTAATAATAAAATTATTAAACTTAAAAAACCAAATATTTCCGTTAAAATTTTTGATATTATTATCAAGTAAGTATTTTATGATGTATTCGTTATATATTATAAATTATATTTTATAAATTATATACTCATATATAACTTTTTTAAGGTATTTATATTGCGGTAAACTTATCGCTACGAACGATGTAAAGACAAACGTTGAAATTTTGATTGCGGCTGATGAATTACGTATCAATAATTTATGTTCTCATATTGAAGAATATCTTCTTAATAATAAAGAATTATTGAAACAAGATTTCATTTTCATTCAGAATTTTTCTTTCAAGTACGCTAAATATACAAAATTATCTCAATTTTGTAAGGATTCTTTTCAACAAGATCCTTCGTTAATTTTTAATTCAAAAGATTTCACTAAAATCAAACGAGAAATTCTTTTAGATATTCTTATTAAAAATAATCATACTTTAAAATCTATTGAAATTTATGATAAAATTATGGAATGGATTATTACTCAATCTAATGAATTATCATCTGATACTATAAAATTATTTATTCAACAATTTATTCCATATATTAATTTTAAAGAGATTGAACCTACTGATTTTTTGAAAAAAATTAAACTATTCAGAAATATTTTTGATGATGAAATTTATTCTAAAATATTAGAATATTATACTTTTAATCATATGAATGGAATTTCTAAAATTATTAATTTCGAATCATTATTTTTACTTTCAAAAATAATTGAAATAGCAGAAACAAATATTTGTTCAACAAATACTATAAATTTATATAATTTTAAATTACTTATTCGTGGTACTCAAAATGGTTTTAATTATAAAACTTTTCATGAATTTTGTGATAATAAAGGTCCAACAATTACTATTGCAAAAATTAAAGGTGTTGATGAATTTATTGGAGGTTATAATCCAAATAGTTGGGGTTCTGAAAATAATAATCATATTTGGACAAAAAAAAGTTTTATTTTTTCTTTAAATCAAAATAATTTAATAAATTCTATTATTAGTAAAGAAATTCATGATGATTCTAAAAAATCTAATTATATTGGACATTGTGGTCCAGAATTTGGTTCAGATTTAATATTATTACTTTCAAATAATGAGAATAATAATAAAGGAAGATGTTGTAGAAATAATTATAAAAAAATAATAAGGAATAATGATGAAACCGAATTCGAGATAGAAGAATATGAAGTTTTTAGAGTTTATAAAAATTTTTATTAAAGAATTTATAAGAGATATTTAATAGAAACATTCAATATTCAAATTATAAATAAATTTATTTTAATTTAATTCTTATTTTATATTGGAAACATTTGAAATTTTTGTACAATTCCCGTTTATGTATTGAATATCGAATCAATAAATATACTAACTTCTAAATATGTATTATTTAAATGCTGAAATTACAAAAAATACATTATAAATATATTATATAATTATAAGCACAAAGAGTGCACGAAGTAAGGTTGATATTGAATGATTGCCTATCATAAAAATTATCATACATATTAAATATTAATTTCGGAAACTGATTCGTGAAATTTGGATTCTCTGCTCTAAATAAATTATATCGTGCCATCGCGTCATTCATTATAGACTGTAATATTTAATACTTCATGTGTAATAACGGCGGTTATACAACCACATTAACTATGTAAAAGCAAATTTGAGGAATTTATAAAAATAGAAGTGTATATATAATATATATATATAATATATATATAAGGATTAATGATTCTTTAATAATTTTAGTGATTGCTATATTTGTCTCATTTTTTTTTTCTTACATCGTAAATATAATAACTGGAAATTTAAAAATCACAGAAATCTTCATCACTTAACCACAGTCCCGTTTTCTTTTTGTGTAACACAAGAAAATATCCAACTTTTTGACCTATAAAATTTTGGGGTTTTTTAGATCAAGCATGTTTCACTTATAAAATGGTTTATATTACATATGACCTAAAAATGTTGAGGCTTTAGTTAATATTAATAATATTAATGTGTAGTTGCTTGACAGCAGATGACAACACAAACTTGCTTGATTGCCACTATACAAGTACAGAGCTAATGTAAAATAAATAATATTTATCAACCTCAATTAAAAAGGGATAGAATTAATGATATAAGTTGTTTCAGAAAATCTAGAATTGATGATATAACATAAATAAGTAAATGAATTTTATAATGTTTAAATGCTCAGTTGCTATTAAAATTAATAAATACTTAAATATCAACTAGGTAACGGGAGCCGTTGTAATGTCCGAAGCACTCGTTTAACGTATTAAATCAAAATGTAATATTTATGTAACATACAGTATAACACTAATTCTGAATTTTGTAGATAACTTTTTTTCGCAAAAAATTTAACAATATTCTTGAGGAAAAAAGCTTAATTTATTACTAAAATTTTAACGAAGAATATTATTCACGCGTCAGGTGCGTCACCGAATATCTGATCACGTGATAACAATTAATACAACAATACATCTTATTGTATGCGGACAGACATACCTGCATTACAATGTGTCTAACCAAAGATGTCCGAAGTTTACGAGCATTAGTGTATATGTAATTTTTATTAGATATTCATAAAATAACAGGTAATTTCAATAATTATTATACCTATATTTAATAATGTTTTATTCTTTTACTTTATTGTAAAAACTGTAAAGGTACATAATATAAATATTCCTATATAATAACTGATAAAATATAATAATAACTGATAAATATAATAACTGTTAAATAATTCAACAAATAAAGAAAAATAACAGGATTATTAATCTTTAATTGCAAGTTCCAAACCCTCAGACTCATCTTGAAAGAAAATTTCAGTAAGTTTTCGACTTGTATAATATGCCTGTGGATGAGATTGCATAATAGAAGTATTTGTTTGTTCTTGTGCTAAAGCTTTGATTACTTCTACAAATTCCAACATATTATTTTCTAATTGATTATCAATTTTATTAAATGATTGTATATTAGAAGTATTTTCTTGTTCTTGTGCTAAAGCTTTGTTTGCTTCTACAAAGTCTAATACATCACTTTCTAATTGATTATAATTAGTATCACTAAATCTATATTGATAATTTCCATCACTGTTTACTTCATGATATTTATTAATACATCTAATCCATTCAGATATAGTATGTTCAAGCATTATTATAGTTGGTCTATTAGAAGGATTTGAATCCCAACATTTTTTCATTAAGTCTATGTAACATTTCGGAGTATTTTTTACAATTACGGGACGTTTTCCTTCACAAATATTTAAGACCAGATCTTGATCATGTGCTTCATGATTAAGTGGAGGAATGCCTGATGTAAATTCCCACATTATCATTGAAAAACTATAAATATCACTTGCTGGAGTATAGGGTTTATTTCTTAATATTTCAGGCGCCATATAAGGTAAAACTCCATAAATTTCATTAACTTTATTATTAACATTTATAGGTTTACACAATCCTTAATCAATAATAAATATTTCATTGTGATTATCTGAAATTAGAATGTTACCATCATGAAAATCACCATGAGTTAAACTTGATTCATGGATTACTTTCAGTCCCAATATAATTTTTTCCAATAATTGTAACTTATCTTGCCATTTAAGTTTAATTATATCAGATAAACATTTTCTCAAATTTCCTTTTTTTGCACAACTCATCACTATTATATAATTTAAATTATTTGGATCTTGGGTAAATCCAAAAAATTGAATAAATTTTGAAAATGATTTTTTTTGACAATTATAATGATATTTCCACTACAAAATAATAAAAAGATTATTAAATTTTTGCAAAAGAAAATAAGACCTACTATTGAATATAAATACTATACCTCATCCAAAAATTCACTATCTAAACTTGATGAATTATTAAGTATTTTAAGAACAACATCATAATCCGCTTGTCTATTCCATTGTTGTTCATCAGAATTCCAACTAAAAATAGGTCCATCTGTCCAGATTGCCTTATGAATTTCACTAAATCCCCCTTTATCATAATAATTAACATTTAACAATTTATCATAAGGTATCCATTCCAAAATTTCATAACTATTTTTAGCACTAAGTTGTGCTTCTTGAATAAACTTATCAATAAATTTATTTTTACTAGTCCACATAGGAAAATCTTGTTGAAATCGTTTGGTATTACATTGTTGACACCACTGGTATTCAATATATGGTTGTTTGCATTCATTACATAATTCAACTTCATTTTTAAAACTAACTTCATTACTTTCTGCTATTTTTTGATGCCAATAAAAAGCTTTTTCTAAATTCTTTTCTGTTTCATTTCCATTTTCATATTTACTTGCTAAACTAAGCATTGCTTCTTTATCACCATTTTCTGCTGCTTTTTGATACCAATGAAAGGCTCTTTCTAAATTCTTTGCTGTTCCTTTTCCATTTTCATAAAATATGGCTAGATTACACATTGCTTTTATATGACCATTTTTTGCTGCTTTTTGATACCAATAAAAAGCTTTTTTTAAATTCTTTTCTGTACCATCTCCATATTCATAAAGTACGGCTAAATTATACATTGTTTCTTCATTACCATTTTCTGCTGCTTTTTGATTCCAATAAAACCTTCACCATTATTATAACATCTGGCTAAATGAAAAATTGCTTTTTCATAACCACTCTCTGCTGCTTTTTGATACAAATAAAAGGCCCTTTTTAAATTCTTTTCTGTTCCTTCACCATTACTATAACATCTGGCTAAATGAAAAATTGCTTTTTCATAACCACTCTCTGCTGCTTTTTGATACAAATAAAAGGCCTTTTTTAAATTCTTTTCTGTTCCTTCCCCATTCTTATAAAATTCAGCTAAAAAATACATTGCTACAATATTATTATTTTCTGCTGCTTTTTGGCACCAATAAAAGGCTTTTTCTAAATTCTTTTCTGTTCCAATTCCATTTTGATATGATGCAGCTAAATTAAACATTGCCATAATATGATTACTTTCTGCTGCTTTTTGATACCAATAAAAGGCTTTTTCTAAATTCTTTTCTGTTCCTTCTCCATTACTATAACATATGGCTAAATTAAACATTGCTTTTTCAATATCATTTTCTGCTGCTTTATGAAACCAATAAAAGGATTTTTCTAAATTATTCTCTGTTCTTTTACTATTTTTATAACATATTGCTAAGTGAAACATTTCATTGGTATTCCCATTTTTTGCTACATTTTCAAAAGTATTAATACATTCTTTACACAATAATTCTTCATCGTAAAGGGTTTATTGCAATATTTACAATTATTGATATTTACTGTATCAGTATCTTTATCTGAGGTGGTTTCCATTTGTTATTTTTTAAATTTATTATTATATTGTAAAAGTTTTAATTTTATTTTAAATAAAGTTTTTTTTTTTTTTTATCGATATATCGATATGAATGAGATACTAAAAAAGGAATGTTAAAAATAAAATATTTCAGCCAAATGATCATCATAGCTATAGTGAGTTTAGTATGGATTTCCAGGTTTGACAGAAGTTTAAAGGTGAAGTACATATTGTTTGACATTAAACATCATATTGTTTGAATTTGAAGTACAAAGCATTTGGCGTTAAATATAAACTATTTTACATTGATTGTAAAGCAAATAGTTCAGATTTTAAAAATAATTTTCCTAAAAAAGAAATATATTTGCTTTTGAGACTTTCAAAAAGAAAATTTCTTTTATAGAATTACTTTCGTATTCAACAAAATCTTATCAGTTGGCAGTATCACCATAAAAAAAAAGTGATTTTTGAGCATGTGAACAGCGCAGTTATGGCAACTACTGATCTACTAAATATATTTCGATATTTTTCAAGGGTGGCTTTAAAAAACTCTCCTGTAGTAATTTTGGTACAATTTTTTTTTGAAAATTCTTAACCCGTCTTGAGTATATACAATATAGACAAACTTCACCCTTTTATACCAAAAACACTCGGGGGAGTTTAACAGACACAACTTTTATATTTTTTTTCATTTAATTTTTGAAAAATTTTAGGTATCAATTTTATAACTTCCGACCGGTTAAGGCACTTTTTCTTCAACCAACGCTAGATCGGTCTCCTTAAACCTATTATATACAACCTATTTCTTACGCAAAAGTATCATATGCTGACCAAGTCATTTAGCGGCTTTACAAACCTATTCGTCTTTTTTTACCTATTGTAAATTTTTTCCGCTTAACCCTATGTTCAAGGAGTCGATACTCGGAGCGCTGGTGTCCTGTACTTCAAAAAAGCAAATTTTTGCCTTTTACGTCTTAACACAGATTCACTAAAACCAATGGAAAATGAATTTCACATTTTTACCACCATCACGTGGTACAGAGATCGGCGCTAACCGCAGCAAATAAATCACGTATGGACCGGGGGATGATTAAATAAAGTGGGCATGGCTGGGGAGTATGGCGTGCGAGGTAGTGCTTCGATCTGGATGATTAGCATCACAACATTTTTCTATTATTTTTGTCAAACTATAATTTTTGTCAGATTCAAAAAAATTATTCTTCTGCAATTTTATTAATTTTGGCCAAACTTATGGTACCAAACCGCAGTAAACCGTGGATTGATCCGTTGAAAACCCATCCTGATCGAAGTACTAGTACGAGGTTAGGAAATTTCACCACATTAGAAATTTTTTTGTTTTTTTTTTTGTAAGGTGTTTGTAATTTTTGTTAGCTCTCGAGGTAGTTAGATGGAGCAATTATTTTAGTTAAGTGACTTAAGTCTTTGGTAGGTTAGTTTTTAGTTTAGAAATGATTTATAGGTAGAAGGTAGCCCTGAGTTGTATTCTTTTCTTTATTGTTTGTATGTTTGTTATGTAGCAGGTAATAGTGTTACAACTTCATCGTATGGGACGAAGGATAGCTAAAGCGGTCAGCACATGGTATGTGCCAACGCTGTGGCTTGTTCTTTGACTATTTGTATGCTCTTTATCATATGAATAATAAAGATATTCTTTTTACCTACAAATAAATGCCTTTACCTGTTAAAATTGAATTCCTTTTCTAAAGCATTTACCTTACGTCCACAAACTCCTTTGTTTTCTAACACAGGAAAGAAACCTGATATATTATCCTCCAAGTTCAAGTGAATGGCAACAACATAACTCTAAATAAGGTTGGTTGCCGTAAGTAACGATTATTTTATATCAAATTACAACCTCTAGCAGTTGTAATATTATAAAAGTCAGTTGTAAATTGGCTGTAAAACTACACTATTGTGGTTAGCTAAAAGATGGTGCTTTTGATTTACAACCATTATCATATTTACATGACTTTTGGACTTACAGCTATTTACGGTGACCAACACTAACTCTAAAGCCTATAATAACATTCAAGAACAATTAAGAAATTGAAGCAGAAATTGCTCATGGCACACAACAAGCAGTATACCTCGGTACAAGTAGTAGTTCCAAGTAAAATCGCGTTTAGCGAAGAGCTTGCATTTGAACAAATTTCAAGGTGACTACCTTCTTCTACAACAGCCGTTTTGAACGATTAATCAGTCAACTCTAGAAAGAATACCAAAGCAGCAGAGCGTTGAAGAAATAATATTTTAGACTATACAACACGAATTTAAATTGGATACATAAGATGATACTATAGAACTTGTGCCCATCATATAAAGACGTTTGCCACCACAAGCTACAAAAATAATCTTTATTATATTCGATAAAAATTATAAGAATTCCTGAGATTCTTATAAAATATAACGATTAAATTCAAGAAAGAAATAAAATCAAAATCTAATTCTCAGACAAATTCTAAACAATAACTAGAGAACCAATTAAATTAATAATTCCTCATTTTATATCCCCCCAGTTATTCGTTCATTTCTACTACCCTTCGTCTCGATCATGTAGATCATTTCCAGGATATCACGTCATCAAGTATCCGATCCCCAAAGTTATAAACTAATAAAATAGTTTGATATCATCGCGGATGCAATCCCTTGAATAATAAATAAAATAGCCTATAAAATAAAAGAAAAATAAAATAACCATAGAATAATTAATGTCATTCCAGACCGCAATAAATAAAAATACTTAAACTAAATATAATACTGCGCCCAATATTAAAAATTTCACTAGGTAATTTCAGAATAGTGTGAACCATTCCATACCTTACAGTATTTACGTATGGCATTTCCTCAAGTCAATACGGGTTTTGTTTTTTTTTCTAATGAAACTTTTGTTCTTCTTATCATTTTTCTGGAGCAGACTGATATTACTTCATATTAGTTAGTTACTTTTACCCGCCAGTTTTTCATTTTTTTATCCACCAGAGTAAAGTTATCTTTGTAGTGACTTGGTTTACAGTTCAGTTTATATTAGTATTACTTTTGATTCTATCATATAGTATCTTTGTAATCATTGCTGAAAACTTTAAATAAAATAAATATAAAAATAAAAATTATTGAGATAATTATTAAGAATAGTATTAATTTCCTTTATATGTAATTTTGTGTACTGTAAGGAGAGGCTTATTGTTAAAATGACATTGTTAAATAAACAATGTACGCAAATTAGATTAGATTTTTGACCCTAATTTTTGAAAAAGACAAAATTTCTCTATATATAGAGTATATACTATCTAATGCTTGTACTATAGTATTATTCATTACCAAATCTTCCTTAACAAATTATTTGATAACACTAGCTTATTATCTTACAAAATCTGATTGGTTTAAATAATACTTCTATTACTAGCCAATTTTACACTAGCAAAATTTTTAGCAGAAAAAATTGATACATTTTAATTTAAGCTAAATTTGATAATAATGCTGTTTCAATAATTCTAACTATTGAGAAACTAAAGCTTTAGAGTATAATTTATAATATGTACTATATTTTATATACATCAAACTGCTAAAACATTTTGATTTATTGATTTTAACCAATTAAAAGAACTCAAAATTGGAAAGAAAATTAATTACTTGCCATCCATTGATTGTAGATAGATAATATATGACTTTTTAGAATTTTAAAATTATTCAAATTATACATTTTGACTAATTTAAAAGAATTAACAATAAAAACCAAGCTGAACCTTAAAACATTAATATTAATATAATTTATTTATTTAATTATACTACACGGAAATTACACAGAAAATTTTTAGATGGTTTATTCTTATTATTAATAGTTTGAAGAGTTATTATGGTAGCTATAATTGATGAACATTTAAAAATCGAAAAATTTTAAATTAGGAAGTCTTATAAACATTACATACTTATTTAAAATATATAAATATTCGACTACAGTAGCATGCTTTTTATTAACTGTTAATTTACAATAGATTATTAAAGGGATTGCAAGTAAAGATATCAATAGATGGTAATATATATTAATATAATTCAAATGGGTTTATTTAATTTCGTTATAAATTTTTAAATAATTTATAATTTTAAAAGGATAAACATAAACGTAAGTATTATTACCATTTTGAATTAGCGTTTTTGATCAATTATTCAAGAAAAATAGTGAAAATACAAGGAAAAAACTGAAAACAACTGAACATAAGAAAAGGTAAAAATTTATTGAAATACTAAATCTGGATAGTTAATAAAAATATAAATTTGTTTCGTATATTTATTACAAAGTAAATTAATAAGATTAATAAAAGTATTTATCAGGCATTTACTAATTGGTGATTTATGTTAGTACAACCAGTTACTAAGTTGTATAATAAATACCTATTACGTAAGCCTGATAAAACAGTTACTCGGCACAACGTGACCT
>QZLH01000451.1:40187-59114 GCA_003833135.1 Oehlia diaphana | reverse complement strand
ATATATAATAATAATAACAACTTCTATAATTTAATCAATAGACATAATTTTAATTATTTTTATTTTATAATCAATAGATACAACATTAATTATTCTTATTCTATATTTATTCTTATCCATATTTTGATGATTGCATCCTACTGGGTGGATATAGCTTATGATAATTTGTTTGTATGGTATATAAACTACATATCAATAAAGCATATATAAATCATTAAAAAAAAAAAAAAAAAATATATTGTTAAAATCTTAAATGTTCTAATATTTTAAATTAAAATTTATGTATTTCAGAATTCAGAATAATTTTTAATATTTTAGTGAATTTGAGTATTTCAGTATTCCATTGGTATTCCAAATAAAATTAATTAGAATATTGGAATATGTAAACTAGAATACATATTTCTAGTTCTAATATTCCAGAAAATGCCAATACTGGTATAATAAAAATAATATGATTGACATTATTTAATTATATTTTTTATTATAATTTTTAAAGATTTAAATTGTAAATTAATTTGCAATTTGTGAGAAATGGAAAGAAATTTATTAATATTCAGCAGAACAAACTTTAAAACTGTTATATTTTTCCACTTATCTATCCAAATTATGCATTTTTATGTCATTGAATAGGTCGAGTTAAAAGCTTTTAAATAAGCCTAAAATCACATAAATCCAATCATTAGAAGCTGAGATATTGTATTTCAAAGATTTCATCCTGAAATTTTTATTGCATTTTCATAGTATTTTATGATAATTCTGGGCCAGAATTTGATTTTTGATCTATTTTAACCAACATTTTGAATTTTAAAAAGTATTAACTAAATCTTTGCATTGTTGACCATATTCAAATTTAAAATTATTGAATTATTCCTAAAATTGCGAATTCTAAATGAGAGTTGAAATCTTAATATTTGAATTTTATATATAAAAATGATTGCCATATCTTTACTATGAATTTGCTATAAATTGTGATATTAGCTCTTATTTAGAATTCGCAATTTTAGAAATAATTTAATGATGGGTTTTATTTTTTATCGCCATAGCGATGCATCGCCAGTGTCATATGATTTTATAATTCTGGCCAGAATTAAAAGATCGTCAAATAATTTCTTTTTTTGGAAGTCATCTAAAGTGTGGGCAAATTACGTGATTCAGTGTAATTTTAATTAGATTAATTTTTATAAAGGAAGATTAATAGAAACTTTAAAATCATAATATAAGCGTATTTTTATCTACTTTGCAAGTTTACTTAAGTGGATTTTAAATATTGTTTTTGATTTTACATATGAATGAACAAAACTTTACCGATCATATCCAAAAATGGATAACAAAATTGAAAAAGTCAAATAAATCAAAAACAGCATTCAAAACCCTACTCTATGCCCTAAGTAAACTTGCAGAGCAGGCAAAAATGCATTTAAAATGTGTGTTTAGAATGGTTGAATATATGGTAAAAAGTTTTATTTTATGAAACATTTTTTTTACGAAATCACATGATTTGCTCCCGCTTTAGACGACCTCTTTTTTTGGAAGTTTTGTGTAACAAAAACTTGAATTTTGCTAAAAATAAATTGCTTTTTTTGGATTGTATAATATTACCTAAAAGGCTAAAAAAGGATATTTTAGTCAGCGTTATAAAATTTAGCCAAAATTAAGCATATGATGTATAGTGTGTGACAAATAGGATTTTTTGCACTGAAAAAATTCTAAGTCCTCAGAATAAATAATAAAAATGGAAAACTAGAGGGTATAACGCTGAGTGACAAATTATTCATATATGTAAAGTCATGTGATACTTGCGATATATATCGCTATGGCGATTTTTTATAAAATCCTTTAATGATTTTAAATTTGAATATGACCAACAATGCAAGGATTTGGTTAATATTTTTTAAAATTCTAAATGTTAATCAAAATAGGACAAAAATCAAATTTCAGCTCAGGATTATTATAAAATATTATAAAAATGCAATAAAAATTTCAGGATGAAATCTTTGAAATACAAATATCTCAGCTTTTAATGATTGGATTCATGTGATTTTAAGCTTATTTAAAAGCTCTTAACTCAACCTATCTAATGATATAAAAACCACATAATTTGGATGAGTAACTGGAAAGATATAACGTTTTTAAAGTTTGTCCTTCTAACCATTAATAAATTCTTTCCATTTTTCACAAATTGTGATATGATTTAATAATATAAATATTTTATAATATTTGAAGCTTTTGAAATGAACCATTCAGTTCAGTTTATTGAACTGAACTTTTGAACTGAATTATAATTCAATTTACTTAAAGTGTAAACTGAGTTGAATTGGGTCAGTTCAGTTCAGTTTAAGTCATACTATCATTCTTAATCCTAATTAGTGACTTCTAGTATCTGAAATGGTTTTTAAAGTACTGAAATTAAATTTTCAGATTTCAGAGGATTGGAATCAATTTGTAATAAAAAATCTAATATTTCAAATTTCAGTTTTCAGTTAAATTTTTATTGAAACCAGAATTTCCTATTACTATTTTGAATATCTTTTATTTATAACAAATAAAAAATTACTTTATATGATATTTTAGTAAATTTTAAGTAGAAAAATAAAATTACTATCATTAGATTTCTTTTATTAAATTAATTAGCTATAAATAGAGTATAAAGTTTAAGATTTTTGAGAAATAAGTTTTTTGAAAATTTATATGATTAATATGTACACTTTATATATAACTTATATATTTGATATAATTTGTTTAAAATCCTGCTAAAATTGATACTTAATTTTTTTGTAATTACTTTAAGATTTAGTAATCCAATTTTTCCAATTCCAATATCAATTCCAATTTTAATAAAGCTTCCAATTATATAGATAAATTACTGAAAGAAAGGTCCATTTCAATCAAAAGTTATTAGTATATTTTAAAAAATTGTTTAAATGAATAAATATTTTTGATTAAATTAAAGAACTTAAAAAAATTCTTTGAAATATCTTTTATAACAGTATCAGGTATGCTTATTATTTAAAATTTCGATAGAATGAATTTTTTGTCCTACGTTTTTTGGCCTTAATATAAGTATACTGGTTTATATATCCATATATGTACAGTCAGTTAATTTAACCAAAATAAATCAAGTTACAAGTAAAATTTTTGCAGATTTGAACTTAAATGTGCATTAAAAAACCGGTTTTTAAAATAGTATTGTGCACATTACAATTGCCAATTCCCCCTGCGAGTGATAATAATTTTATGACGTAACAATTTAGAGATTTCTTTGACAATTATATTTCAATTACCAAATAAACCATAGAATAATACATCGTCCATTTTATTAAAAGACAAAACGAATGCAAAAGCTGAGAAAAAGATATTAGCTTATGATTTAGTGCTGCGGCAAATCAAAGGAATATTCGCGAATATCAAAAAAAAAACCATTATATTATTTTTTGCTCTTTACTTATTATTGTGTAACGCTTCTTAGAATATAAAGGTACCAACTATTATAAAAATGGAAGAGGATCGGATGATTGTGGCTTGGCGTGTGATTCAATGAAAGAATTTCGAGAAAGTAGTTGGTTGAAATTTTATCGTACGTTTATCTCACATCTTCCTTCGAAGTAGTAAAAAGTTTTTGTTTCTCGTCAAATTTTTCTTCATTCTTCTACCCAAAGTGGTTGTAAAATTCAAGAATTTTCGTTATTCCTAACACTCTTAAAAAAGCGACTTAAACATTCATTCAAAATGGTTAAAACAAGAGCGGGTAGTAAACCACAACCAACGAACAAAAATATTATTTCCTCTTTTACAAAAGTGCAGAAAGCAAACACTCAGTCACGAAAGACTTGTATTAATTTAAACTCGCAAGAGTTAAAATTCACTTTAACGAGTTCAACTTCACATTCACAAAAGCAAGGGAATTACATGGAAAATAATTCGCAGGCTTCTAATTTCACTTTAACGAATTCAACTTTACATTCACGAAAACAGGAACCTCGCATGCAACCCAATTTACAACCTTCTAGTTTTAAAACAGTGAACTCAACAACAAATTCGCGAATGCATGAGTCTCGCATGCAAATTGTTTCACAGGCTTCATCAACAAGCTCAACAGGACAAACACGCATGCAATGTTCTCGTGTACAAACCATTTCACAAGTTTCAAAGCCCACTTCATTAACGAGTTCAGGACAAACACGCATGCAAGGGTCTTGTGTGCAAACCATTTCAGATTCAAAGTCAACTTCAACAACTAGTTCAATAGTACTTTCGCGGATGCAAGGGTCACGTATGTCAACTAGTTCTGCAAAATCGACTGCGGTTGCAAAACCTTCTGTAGAATCCGGTAAAAATTCCGGGTTGGTACCGGATTCTGTGGAAAAAGAGACGATTAGATTGAAAGAGGTTGAGCCTATTATCAACGAACCGTTTGACTTTACTACGGTTCGAACTGAATATCAATATAAAGACCCGTCTAAAGAGTCGCGAAAAACGGATATTCTTGAAGCTCCTGTTCTATATCCAACTCCTGAAGAGTTTAAGGATCCTTATGCATATATTGAAAGCATCGCACATATAGGTCATTGTTATGGTATCATCAAAATAGTTCCCCCCGAAGGATGGAGACCTCCCTTCGTGCTAAATACGGAAGTAAGTTTTTTAATCTTAACCTTTTTTTTTTAATATGCCATAATTAATTAATGATTTATTTATAAAAAATTCATTGTATATAGGAATTTAAGTTTAGTACTAGGAAGCAAACAGTTAATACAATGGAAGGACAAACTCGAGTCAAGTTAAATTACTTGCAACAATTACAGATGTTTCATGCTCAGCAAGGGAAGAAGAACTTTGTAAAACCGCCATTAGTAGACAGAACTCCTATTGATCTACATCTTCTTGCTAAAGTTGTCGAAGAAAAAGGCGGTCCTGAAGAAGTATAACAACTTATTTTGTTTATTACATTATCTTTAGGTTTAATATCGATATAATTATATTGAAGTTCGTTATCATTATTCTCTTTATATTAATTAGATTTCAAACAAAAAACAGTGGGCTGAAGTTGCAAGAGCAATTAGGCCAGATGGGTATTCGGCAAAATGCACTTCGCTTTCCAAGACTATCAAAGAGAAGTATCAGGAAATAGTTGAGCCTTATGAAACATATATCGCAGATGTTAAGGCAGAATGTAGGGAAGGCCGATCAATTAATTTACAAACCGATTCTGATCTTGATTCTGATAATATGGATATTGATGAAGAAGTCTGCGGGGAATGTGGAAACATTATTAGGAGTGATCCATTAATATGCGAAGGGGATTGTCAAAAGGCGTTTCACGCGAAATGCCTCAAAATCAAACGTTCCCAAATTCATCCCGAAGCTAGTTGGCATTGTCCGAAATGTTTATTTTTATATGGAACTAAATTTGGTTTTGATCCCAGTGAAACGTATACGTTAAAGGCTTTCCAACAAATTGCTGATGATTTTAGACAAAGGTACATCAAAAAGCGTCCTGTCCCGCAAGGGGTTAATATAGAAGATCACGTTGAGAACGAATTCTGGAGACTAGCAATGTCTGCTGACCATGATACAGAAATCTTATATGGAGCAGATAATAGTTCTATCGATTATGGAAGGTAATATCATTGTTGTGTGCTTGTTGATTAGTTCTAACTTTAAAATTTATAATAATTAACATGCTTCTTTAAATAAAGCGGATTTCCATGTCCTAAGGCCCATAGTTCAGATCCATATAGCAGAGATCCTTGGAACTTACGGAACTTCCCGAAGCTTCCGGGATCTCTCTTGAGCCACATCAGACCAGCAATACCGGGGATGATGATACCCTGGCTATATGTCGGCATGATGTTTAGCGCTTTTTGTTGGCACGTAGAAGATCATTACACATATAGCATCAATTATATGCATTGGGGCGAAACGAAGACGTGGTACGGCGTCCCAGCAGCAAGTGCTGCGAAATTTGAGGCCGCGGCTGGAAGACTCTTACCGGAGCTCTTCCAGAATCAACCAGATCTATTGAGCCAATTGACAACGATTTTGAATCCTAAGGCGCTCATAAGCGAGGGGATTGATGTTTTTGCAATTGATCAAAGACCAAATCAATTTGTAATAACATTTCCGCAAGCTTATCATGCCGGATTCAATCATGGTGTAAGTAACGTATTGTTTAATAAATAAGTTTTATTGATCATTGTATTAATTTTGCAATTTCAAAATAGTTAAATTTCAATGAGGCTGTTAATTTCGCATTACCCGATTGGGTAGAATTTGGACAAAAATCCGTGAATTATTATAAGAAAATCAGACGAGACCCAGTCTTTTCTCACGAAAAGTTACTGGTGGATATCGGTCTAAAGAAAATAAATAACTTTAAGGTTTTAAGCCGGTATGTATTTGATGGATAGGTATGATATTATTGGAAAATTCTTTCTAATTAATAATATTAGATTGAAGGAATCCTTGACTGAAGTCTGTCAGAACGAGCTTTGGCGACGCGAAGAGGTTGCCTCACGGTTTCGTCTTCCGGAGGCCAACTATGACTTGACCGATCCGAAAGACGACGAAACACTATGTATAACTTGTAGAAGCTGGACTGGATTATCAGCCTTACAATTTAAATGCACAAAAAAGGTTTTGTGCTTAGAATGCGCATGCGTAACTTGTGTGACTGGCGTAACTAACATGGCTATCTGTTGCTGTGAAGGTCCATGCTATTTTCTTAGAGTTCGATATTCGGATCGTCATTTAAAAAGTTTGGCACAACGCGTTAAGGATTTGATGCAATTACGTAAAGATCGTTATAAAGCTCTCATCAAACATGTTAATAAAGTAAATACTTTAGCGTTAGAACAACTTGCGCCCATTGTCGAAATAAACCGCACATATAGGTTCGGTCTTCCTCTAGGTGATATGGAAAGCATAGTTGATGATGCTGCGAACTGGGAAAATAATTTAACTCTCATTGCATATGAAACAGCGAGAAATATCTGGCCGAACGACTATCAAGATGTTCCACTGAATGAATTTGACATTACCGACTTTCTGTATCATTGGGATTGCAGACTTAGAAGTGTTTATCGAGCCGGTAATGATCGAAAGAATTATTTTTGCTTCTGCCGCGGAGAGGATTATGGTGGTAAAATGATCTGTTGTGATAAATGCGATGTTTGGTAAATATGCCCTCATTTAAATTATTAATTATAATCATTTAATTAATCATTTCATATTTATATTTATTTAGGTATCATTGTGAGTGTATTAACATGAAAGCCGAAGATACTCCAAATTATGAGCATTGGTATTGTGCTATGTGTCGTGCACCAAGAACTGCACGAATTAAGATCAATGAAAACGTGAGACGAATTGAAATACTAGCAAACGAAGCTGAAAATCTCCGCATTAACCTTCCATGTATAAGTGCTAGTTTTGTCACTGAAATTAATGCAGAGCTGAAAAAGTTAGTTAGTGGTAACGATGTACATTCAGTTCGAATAGGAATTGGATTAGGGTTTGGAATTCCTCTAGATGGTTCCGTTGAATCTGAAGATGATTCTGATGACGACATTGAAGACATTGTCTTCAATCTAAGAAAATGCGTCGATGATGTTGATTCAAGTAACTTTATGGAAGACGATGATCTTAATTCAAAATTTTTTGGAAATATTGAGGCAAATTCAATAAGCCTCATAGAAGATACTGAAGATAACATAGAGACAAGAAAACGGAAGTGTGTAGTAGAACCGATAGAAAGAAAGAAAAGAAGAAGATAATATAACAGAATGAATGATATTGGACAATTGATAGTGCAATGAATAGTATTATATTTAATAGAGCTATTCAATGTATATATAATTTGTACATAGCAATAAAGCATCATAACGACGTTCATATGTTAATTAGAAGTAATTAAAAAAACTTCGTCGGTTTTTGTGGGAGCAAATTTTAGAAATTTATTTTTAACATCAAAACTTAATAAATTTAATAAATTCAAATTTTGTATAGTACATAATATATTGAATTTTTTATTGCATTTATTAATTATTTATTAAGTTATAAATAATAATAAGCGAATATGTTAAATATTAATTAACAATATCTCCTATGACAGTGTTTCTCTTCAGAATTGTTTCGACAAATATTGTCGATTTAATTGGCTTGTACCTTTTTGTTTTAACATTTTCTTTTTCGTTATTTTCGTTAGTAGCCTCAGCACAACCTTTAAGTTTTTTAATGTCGCTTGATACAATGGACAGTGGAACATCGTGCCAATATGGAGATCCGTTATTAGATAATTGATATATCTAGATAAGAAGTCGTTATTATAGGTTTTGTATTTAAAAAATGGCATTAGAAAAAAATTTACCATATCATTTTTTTCAAGATAATATATAATATTTCGTAATGTTGACGATGCCCACAATGTAGATCTACTACCAACAATGATCAATTTGAATTTAGCGCGAGTTATTGCAACATTTATCCGTCGATAATCTTCAAGCAGATTTCCAACCTTGCAAATATTAAGAATTAAAAATGGAATTTAAAAAAATTAAAGAAATTATTATTTAAAATCATTACATTTTTTACATTACCTTCAGATCAGAATTCGATCTCACAAATGATAAGACTATAACTTGTTTTTCCCTTCCCTGAAAACGATCAATTGTCGAAACTTCTAATTCATTATAACCTTTAAATTTGTGTGCAATATGTTTTAATTGAGAACGAAATGGCGTTATGATACCAATTTCTTTAGCAGCTACACCTCCCGCTAATAATGCTTTGACACTATGTTCAACAATTAAAACCTCCATTTCATTTTGATATTTTCCATTTAATGCATATTCTTTGGTAAGAAGGTTATCCGTATTAATCATAATCAATGGTCTTTTTGGATCAATTACATCCTTTAGCCAACAACTTTCATGGCAGCAATAATAATCCGGGTCATGAAACTGAGAAAGAAAATCTTCGTTCCATTTAGGAATGTATAAAAGTGTTTGAGCCGTAATCATTGACCCGTTAAGCATCTTACTATCATAAATTATCGAATTGGATAAATTCATAATGTCTTCATTCATTCTATATTGGTATCTTAAATTTGCAACTGCATTTGGATGAATTTCTGTAAAGGTTTTGAATAAACTCTTTTCCATTCCTTTCTTAATAGCTTCTGTTCTGAGTACTAAAGGTTGTAATTGATTATGGTCACCAACTAGAAGGAATCGGTCTGCGAAACGAAGTGGTCCAATACAAGTAGGTAATGTTATTTGTGTTGCTTCATCGATGATACAATAGTCGAACCTTCGTTTAGTAAATATCGGACTATGTGAAGAAAAAAACAGACTAAGTAAAATTAGATAATCCTTATGTATAAAATTTGTTAAACTTACTTATTCATCCCAAGGCATGTAGTTGCAACTACTCTTCTTGATTCAATGAACTCGGTGAATTCATCAAGACTTTCAAATTTATTATTATCTATTATATATGGCCAATTATCTCTATGAACTTTACTTTTATCACCGATTCTCAATATTTCTTTACTGTGACCGTTTAGTTTTGAAAGGACATTATCAACGGCAGAATGGGTATAAGAAGCAAGAAGCACTGATTCACCTCTACGTAAAAGTGCTTTAATAATTTGGGCTATAGTAAATGTTTTTCCAGTTCCCGGCATCCCCAAAATTAATGCATAATCTTCGGCTATATGATTTATTTTTTACAATGGTTATCAATATTTGTATGTATTTTTTTTAATTAGTTTTTAATTAATTTAACATATTTTAATCATACCCTTTAAAGCCAATTCAAATGCATTAATCTGATCTTCATTCAAATCTTTTTTAAGATCATTATAATTTGTTAGAGTAGAGAAAGTTCGACTATATCGTGGTGCATCAAGATCGATAATTAGTTGTCTTAACCTTCTAGTTGAATCATCCATAAGAAGACTGACAAGATTTTGTCGTACTAATTTTATACTAGAAGTCAGCTCATCACGATCAATTCGATAAGAAGTTGTGGCCAAATCAAATCCTAAAGGATTTTTTATTATTTCTTCTTTTTTCGATCTATCTTGTAACCCTAAAAAACTGTGACAAGACTCTATATCAAAGTCTGTTGCGTGTTTCGGACCTCCACGAGGTTTTTTATCCAAAGTTAGACAGATATAATCTGGTGTAATTTCAGTCACAAAGCCAGTAGACAAAGCATAATGTCCTTGTTCAGAAGATACAACAACAAAATCATTGATACAGAATTGAGTATCCAATAATGATCTTCCTTTAGAATCTATTTGAAAAAATTTGCAATTGAGTTGACATAATCCAGTTGACCCTGGAAATTCGATTATACTATTCAAATCTAAATGCATGTTATAAAGGCTTTGGGTAGGATCACTATTTGAACTTGATGTATTCCATATTTGTGGTCGAATCTGGTTCATATTTTCTTCTTCTAACTTAATTAATTCTTCCCATTTTCGAAAGAATTCAACGTGATTTTCTTCAAGATGTGCAACAGCATTATCAAAGAGTTCAGCAACTCCAGATTCTTCTGATGTACCTTTTTCGAAAGCCTTATTGTAGAGAAAGCATGTGGACCTAATGTTACATTTACCACATACATAAGAATCTTTAATCATTGGTGGCAAAATATGCCGTTGCCGATTTGAGATATACCATACAATTTCGTTACGAGTCTTTAGTATTTCTCGCAATTCTTGAACTGATACATGAATTCTTTTTAATTTTCCTGCCTTTTGATCATTACTGCTTTTTACGTAATAAAGTAAGCCTGATCCGACATCAACTTTATAATGATCATTCATCATTACGCAGTATAATATTGTTTGTAAATTATGAGCATGATCCTCCTTCCAAGCAGTTTTTATTTCTAACGGCATAATGTATTTTTTCAAAGTCCTGTTTTCTAAAACTTTGACCTCAATTGAAGCATCTAGAACTCCTTTGAGACCGAATGCTGGAGACCAAATACGTTCCTCAACATCCAAAGTTTTACTGATACAAACAAGTGAATGTTCATCGCCTCGAATGCTTTCGATCTTACCCAAATCAAATTTTGGCACTTGACCGATATAACATTCAGCAAAATTATGGTATATGGTTTTTCTTTCCGATAATTCTTTAATAACTTTTGATTCTTTTAAATTAGCAAAGTATAATTTTGGGATATTTTTTTTCATAATTTGTTTTAATGTCAAATCCATATAAGATGATGAAAAATCATTATGTTTTAAACAATCTTGGAAGTACTCGTGACTAAGAGTCCCAAGAATAGCAGATGCGGTATTAAAATTGCCACTGCTTATTCGCTCCTTTAAAATAGCCTTCCTCATACAACCGTATGCTTCACTAACGCAGGTAGATGATACGAGTATATCAGGGTTGACAATTATAATAACATTGTTCGTATCGTTCGCTGTGCATGTCCTATGTTTAAATTCACCAAAAATACTAACGGTATCATCTATATTGATTGGGTAATTATAACGTTAAAAATGATCAAATAGCAATGATAATACAAATTTTTTTAAAAAAAAGAATATATATATATATATATATATATTTTTATATGTACAAACTCTTAAAAATCTTTGTATCCGCCCAGGAATCACACAAATTGAGCAAAAATTCTTCCAAATTATTTTCATTTATTAAAGTCACTTTCTATAATTAACGAAGTCAATAAATAATTTTAAAATTTATAAATAATAATAAATTATTTTAATATAAATTGATCACCTTGGATTTGTGTGTATCTTTTACGTCAACTACCAAAAGGTTATGAATCTTGGAAAGGTCTTGAAAAGTAGGTTTATCTTCGTTTCTTTTTAAATTATCAATATTTTCTTTCACTTTTTCATTATATTTCGTCGCTTGTATTTTTATTGACTTATAATCACCAGTTAATTGAACTTTATTGTGTTGAACGTTTTCAAAATTTTCTTTATCTTCTATTCGGCGTTTTAACGCTTTTCGTGATTCCTCAACGAAAATATTCACTTTTTGACGTGTCAAAGTCACTAAAGAAGCCTCAGGTACGTGCTCATAAGACATAATTCAAAGACTCTCTTAAAACTCCTTATAAATAAGATCGCTTTATGAAAACGAAAAATCCGCAGGAACGAAGTTAGGTATTTATTAAAATAATTATTTAGCACCGGGATGTGTCGTTTAAGTATCAAAAGTTACGTAACGCGTCTATTGTGTAACTTAATAAAGTGAGTTTGCACGTTTTTATATCCGTTATGAATTACGCGATTTTTAAAAAACCATATTTAGGAGATATTCAAAAGAAATATTTTTTTATTAACAAGAATAAAAAAAAAAAATTTAAAATAAAAAAATTAAACTCTACAATCAAATATAATTTTTTATAAGTACATATTAAATAAAAGATAAAGAAAGAAAAAAATATTATATTTTTCTTTCCTAATTCAATAATAATATAATATGAAAAAATTTTCTATACAAAATATTAATAAAATAAATATTCAACGTATATAGATTTTAATAACTTTAATGAATTTTATGAAAATTGTAAATAACGTAAATATTCGCCATCATTTCTTTCACTTCCATCATTATTTTGGTGAGTGAGTATTCGACTTTCAAATCTATTCGCGATACTATTAACTACACTGTTTACATTTAATTCTTTTACTTCATCAGTAGCAATTGGTTCATCCTTTGTTAAAGATGTTGATTTAATGTCCATTAAAAATTCATGATTTTTCGGTATTGACTCTATATAAGATTTTTCAAAGTAAAGATTCTTAAAAGTTCCATTTGTCTGAGGCTTTGAAACATTTCCAGATGAGATAATCTTTAAACCTGTAACATTATTGTTAGTTATTTTTTGTTGTTCTGAACCAATACGTTCATTGTATTCATCTAAACCATGCGGATCTTGTCTCCTTTTCAATTCCAAACTACTTCCTTCAGATAGACTTGAAGCTCTAGAACGTGTTTTACGTTGAAAAGTAAACAGATCTGCCCCTAGTTCCGTTTCATCCTTCTTTAGTTCAGGTTTCTTAGTTTTTTTAAGGGTCGGCCATGTTGGAGGAAGAGGAAGTGGTGGTGGACGGGCTGATGATGAAACAGATAATGGAGGAGGAGGTGTAGGTCGTCCGGATGCCGATTTTGATCGAGTAAGAGGAGGTCTCGATATCATTGGTGAATTCAACGACAATGAAGGTGATTTTAATGTAGGTGAATTTGTGGAATTTGTGTTAGAAGTAGCTACAACGTGTGTAGATATTGGTGAGGTTGATATTTTAGATACAGGACTAACAAGTGGTGAAGTCGTTGTTCGGGATAAATTTTTTGTAGAGATGACTGGTGTAGGAAATTTTTCTTTAAAAATAGAAACCGAAAAGTGCGATGTTGATTGAGGAGTTGATGGAACTGATAAGGGAAGAGGAGGAAGTGATGACGGAGAAACGGGAGGAGAAATTTGGAAGGGTGGTGAAGAATTAGTTTTTTGTAAGTTAATCAATTCTTCATAAAGTGCAGTAGGAGATTGAGGTTGTGCATATAATGTCGCTTTTTTCAATTCCTCAAACAATGTCGGTGAATTCAATTGAGGAGTTGAAGGTCTCGAATTTTGAGCTGAAGGTGAAAATTGTGGAGTTGATGGAAATGATGAAATTGTGTGTAATGGGGTTTCTGATGATGGAGAAGACAAAGGAACTTGGGGACCGTTAGTTTCTATTTCTGATAATTTCTGAGGAACAAGCTGGGGTGTTGGTGGTGATGATTGATGAGATAAATCGTGAGGAAAATCGGGAGTTTCAGGTCTTGAGGTCTCAGGTGAAAGTGAAAGTGAAAATTCAGCTGGAAAATATGGCGTCGAAGGTGTTGGAGGAATTGATTGTGAAAATAGAGGAGGAGGAAAATGTGGAGTAGAAGGAACTGAAGAAGAAAACGAAGCATTAGAAAGCGACGGTTGAGCAAGAACAAGTCCACTTGTTGGTGTCGACGGAGGAGGATTAGGATGAGGTGTTGATGGAGAAGATGAATCTCTTGATGATAATGGAGTATCAGTAGCTGAAGTAGTAGTGGTATGAGTCGTAGAAGTACAAGTTGAAGTAGAATTGGATGCAGCCAATGTATTATTCATTGAATCTTCAGAAACTATCGTTAACTTTTTATTTGATGCGCTCAAGGATTCTATATTTTCGTCAATTGTAACATCAACATCCATAATAGCATCAGCTCCATCAACTTTTTCCAAATCAATATTAAATGATTCCTTTTCTTTAATGATTTCATCCTTATTTTCATCTTTATCTATTGGATCTATTGGTGATTCTTCTAGAATTGCATTAACGTTAATATCTTCCTCTTTTTCATTCATAATAGTGAGTTTTAAAACTTCATTATTTATATTATTTGTAGAAGTTTTATTGTTGTTTTTAATATTACTTTCCTCAATACGTAATGTTATAGAAGTATCTGATTCCAATTGTGATTTTGACTTATTTTCAATAATATCAATTAAATTTTGAAATTCTGGATCAACTTTTGATATTAGTTTCGGTTCTAAAATTTTACTTTCATTCTCAATAATATTTTTGCTAACTTCGACATATTCATTAATATTTTCAATCTTATCAATTTTGTTTAAATTCTCTTTTTCAACATTACTATAATCATCAAAATTTTCCGTTGAAATAACAACATCAACATTCTTTTTAACTTCTTTTTGTTCAGAATTCGATAATAACACATTTTCTTCCAATTTATAAGATTGAACTTCCGTTTTTTCATCCTTAATATCGGCAGATTCAAGAGTAAATGATGGAATAATTGGATTAAGTTGATGAGATGGATTTGAAGGAGTAGGAATTGTAATGGTGATTGCATCATTATTATTATTATCATCATCATCATCATCATCATCATCATCATCATTTTCTTCTTCAATTTGAAGTTCTTTCATTTTCTTTGTTTTAAGATTTTTATTATTTTCTAAACCACCTTTACTTTGATTGTTATTTGCAATATTAAGAAGATCGGAAGATTCACCATAATTGATTTGTTGCTGTTGTACATTATTATTTCGATTTCCTCCAAAACCAAAAGTTCTCATGAGACGATGTCCGGCGGATCTCTTTCTTGCAGGTAAAATACTTGTTCCTCCTGGAGAAGAAGCATTTGATGAAATCGATGAAATTGTAGAAGATATTGAAGAAGAACGGTTTATCGTTGGAGCTACAATAACAGGTGATGAAGCTAAATATGCTGCTAATACTGGTGGAATGGATCTAGAATAAGATTGAGTGGAATTCTGTTTATCATTCTGTTTCTTTTTCTTATCTTTACTATTATTAGATATATTTGTATTATTATTGTTATTATTATTATTATTATTAACTTCATTATTAGTAGGTATTGGAATTCCTAAGAAATTAATATGATTCCAAGCACGATCAGGTGCATGAATCATAACATCTCGAAGAATTTCGATTTGTGAAACTGTATCAGAAGAAAATTTTGAGTTGGTAGATAATCTTTTTCTATTGACACTATTATCTTCATCAGTACTATTATTGGAAAGACTTAAATTATAAACCGAAGCAGCTCGACTTGGACCAGATCTGGAAACATTAAGAGTCATTGGTCGTCCACCAAAACTATAAGCTTGCATTGTTCTTTGACGATCCCATTCAATAGCTGTCATTGTCCAAGAAGAAGCATTCCATTGTTGTCTCAAAGTAACAATTTCATCACGAATAACATCAATAGCTTGCTGAATTTTACGAGCATCATCAGGAACTTTATTAAATTCATCAGGATCAAAAAAGAAATCCTCAAGATTTTGTTCATTTACTTCAGAAAAATTATCAACTTTTTGTAAACGTCTAACTACTTCTTGAGTAAAATAAGTTTTTGAAGCTTGTAAAATTTGCATCGCGCGACGAGAACAAGCATATAATGAAGTATTAAAGGTAGCATGTTGAAGAGCATCATATAAAGGAAAAGGATATAACATACATAAACGAGAATAGTAAGGACCACGAATTTGATGTGGTTGACGCATGGGTTTCACAATTAAAATTATACGAATGAAAGGTCTAATTGTATTTCCAACGTTAAAAGAAGTAATTAAAGAAGATGTAACTTCTTCAGCAACAGAAGTTGCACCACCTGTTGAAGTACAAGTTTTAACCATTGAACCACCTTCATCTTCATCATATTCAGATTCTGGAGCACTTAATGACATTTTAAAAATTTTTCCTTTATCATCATTATTTAATTCTTCATCTTTTACTATAATTTCTATATTATCATCATTATCATCATTACTATTATCATCAGCATCAATAACATAATTTACTTCTTGATCCTCCTCATTATCTTTGATAGAATTTCTAAATGAATCTGCTGAAACTTGTTCCCGTTGTTGCTGTTTTCGTTTCTCAATTTCTAATTCTTTTTCTATTTGAGATTCTTCTCTTTGTTCTTTTTTCTCACCATCATCATTATCATGATTTTGATAATGATGATGATTATGATTATGATGATGATGATGATGTTGTTGTTGTTGTTGTTGTTGTTGTTGTTGTTCTAACTTATTATTACTATTATTATTACTAGTACTTTTATAAAAGTTTTTAAATTTATTATTATTGTGATTATTATTATAAATGTTATTATTATTATTATTATTATTATTAATATTTGGATCTAAATATAAATCATTTTGAGATGATGAAGAATTACCATTATATTGATCAATTATATTATCATCTAATTCACCCATCATAGTATACATTTGATTAGTTTGTAAATCTAAATAAATATCGACAGTTTGATCACCATAAATATCACCAGATTCCCAATTTAAATTAGTATCTAGTTGTAATTTATGATAACAATCTAAAAAAGAAGATTGAAATTGTCCTAAAGATGATTTATTATTATCTTGATCAGATCTAGTAGCCATAGCTAAATCCATAAAACAATCTTGACTTAAACAAGTTAAAGATTTAATCCAACTTGCTTCTTCAGGAGTAATAGTAGCTTCATCCCTTACTTTACCTAAAGGAATGAATTGTTTACGATCTTTTGGTACTAAAATTTTAATACCTTGTAAAGTACTTTCAGTATATAAAACACCTAAATAAAGTCCAGGAGATAATTTTGTTTGACGAGAACACCATTTTTCAATAAAATTAGACCAAACAGGATGAGGATCTTTTTGATAAATAGAACTAATTTCATCAAAATTTTTCCATTTTAATACACCAGATTTTATGAGATCAGGAGCTATTTCATCTTTAATACAATTTGGTACATGTTGAAGGGCTACAATAAATTTTGATTTTGAAGTATTCATTTGTACGACATGTTCATATAAAGTTCCTAAAGATTCTAAAGATAATTCATTCTTTAATTTTAAAGCAGCTTGACCAAAAGAACGAGTCCATAAAGTATCTTGATCACCATAATATTGGGAAGAATTATTATTATCAGAAGAAGAAGAAGAATCAGCAGTACCAGTATTATTTGAATGAGAAGAATGTAAAGAATCCGAATCATCATCTTTATGATCAAATTCAGTTGAAGTAGCCCAATCCAAAGAAGTTCTTATAACATGAGCAAATTCTTCACTATCATCTTCAAAATTGGTAAATATTTTACTATCTTTTATTACATCTATAGTAGGAAACATTTTAGTACCTGATGTAATTAATATTTTATTATCACTTGAAAATAATATAGCAGCTAAATAAACTGTTTCAGGATGAAAACGCGTTTTCAAAGATGTTTTAGTACTACTAAAAACTCCTCTTCGTTTTGTTTGTACGGTATTATTTGTTGATAATGATACTGTACGCTAAAAAATTTGTTTAAAAAAAAAAAATGAAATTGATTAAATATATTGTAAAATAAAATAAAATAAAATGAAATAAAATAATAATAATTAAAAACCTTTTTTGGATTTTCTTCATTATATACAAGTTCAAGATATTCAGGTGTCTTTTTTCGAACTATTAAAGTATCCTATATAATTAAAACAAACTTAATAAAAAAAAGATAATATGTAAATGAAATAATTATTATAACTTACTTCAGCTGGATATGATGATAATAAATGTGATTCACATAACCAAGTTTTAAATAATTCACTATATAAAGCGTGATTCCAAGAATCATAAATATTCAAAGTTTTACATGCCTAAAGTTAAAAACCAAAGTATTAAAACATTTAATATGATCAAATTATTTAAAGATATGAATGAAATTTTCTAATATTTTATTTACCCTTTCAAGCACAGCTTGAACAGAAGTTCCTTGTGAATAACCAACGTCAACTGGTATGTCACGACCTTCAAGTCGTACTTGTATTAAACAATAACTAAAAAATCATTAAATCATTAAGTATATGTTTATTATATTCTCTTTTGTTAGTAATAATTAATAAAATATTATAACTTACTAATCCATTTTTTTGATATTTTTTTTTTCGGATCAGTTTTTTTTTTTTTAAGATAACTTTATAAGAAGAGTAATTACGAATGTAAAAAAAGAAAGAATATATAGTATAAATAAATAAATAAATAAATAAAATATATATATATATATATATGTGTATGTATGTATGTATGTATGTATATATATATATATATCTCGAAAAAAAAAAAAAAAAAAAATTAATACGTAAATTAGTAAAATATATAATTGTTAAATGCTAAAAAAGGAAAAGAAAGGGATATGATGAATATTAAGTGATGAAAAAAAAACAAGGGAAGGTAGTAAAATAAGGAATGATTATGTTTGAAAAAGTAAAAATAAAATAAATAAAAAAAAGGAGACAAAATTTTTTTTTTTTTTTTTTTTTCTTTAAAAAAAAAAAAAAAAAAAAAAAAAAAAAAAAAAAAAAAAAAAAAAA
>QZLH01000451.1:11713-34095 GCA_003833135.1 Oehlia diaphana | reverse complement strand
GAAAAGGTAAAGTTTAAAAAAAAAAAAAAAATAAGAATTAAAATAAAAAAGTAATACAATAAAATAAAAATATAAAATATATAATATTAATACCAAAAATCATGTAAGTTAAAAACACCTACTGCTTGAACAGTTTGTCGTCTATAATTGCCACCTTGTACGGTCGTTTTTTTATCAACCATACCCCTTGATTTGTTATCCTTTGTACCATTTACTAAAAGTTTATTAAGATAATCGCATATCTTACTAGAATATCCTGCAGCTAGACTATAATGTTTCCATTCTCTAGCATAAGCGCTCACTACATCATCATGATCTAAAATTGACTGATTCAAATATAAAAGAGATCGATTAATTAATTAAAGATGCGCTTGATGTTAAAATATTCGATTAATTTTAGCAAACCTCTCTTATTTGGATTGTATAATCATTCAAAAAATCAGCTATAGCATTAAACAATTTTTCGGTATGTGGTCTTGGCGCAGCAGTGCACATATCATACACCAATCTATTTAAAGTTAAAGGCTGTCAAGGAATAAAAGTTGTTATTTTTATTGAAAAAAAAAACCAATGGTAGACAAACTTATAAAGTTATCTCGATTTAGAAGGATACTGAAACATTTTCATTCCTGACACTCGATCTAAACCGGAGAAATTAAACATTTTCTCTAGATCCTGCCTAAACTCGGCAAAAACCTTCTCAAAAACAACTCGTTTTGAACGAAGAGACATTTTATTTTTTTTCCAAATTTATTAATGACAAGATTAACAAAATGACAAAATGACGACCAGTAATGTGGTTGAACATATAATATCACGTGACCATACATGTTGACTGCTTACATGAACTACCCCAGTGACACCGACAAAAATTTCGCAATCACGTGATTTTTGGCCTGCATTACGGCGTTATGCACTAACATGTGAAAATAAACAGTGACGAATAAGGTGTGACGAATAAGTTTTTACCTACTCGAAAAAAACTAAGTCCCTCAGATAAATATAAAAAGTGGAAACGCGGTGGGGTGTGACGGTTGTGAAGGATAAAATCTCAGTCACGTGATTGCGAAATTTTTGTCGGTGCAACTGGGCTAGTGGCTTACATGCACAATACTGCGCCAGCGATGTGTGACAGTGTGAGTATTTATATTTCTACGGAATTATGGAAGCGAGTAAGTGAAATGTTTTTATGTTACAAATATTCTTTCTCATTAAAGTCTAGGAAATCTCAAAAGAAGGTTGTCTGCCGATTCTGGAGGAGGAATCAGTTATGTAGTAACAAACATAGAAATGGATTTTCTGGGAGTACTTACACTCACGCTCATTGCTCACGCTTTATATTTTTCGTCATGATCATGTTTCTTACGCTTTACACTTTTTTTTTGATTTGTCCTAAATTAGGCTCTATGAAGCAAAACGACAGCAAAACTCCGTTGTCCTTTAACTTATTTTGTGTTCGTTGGTGAACAATTGACAGGAATATCAGCCAGGATAAAGACTAAATTATAAACAATTTTTCGGTAAACGTGTCCCACGTTCTTAAAACCCTAGATAACTCGTACGGGACACGCTGGACACGCTCACTTTAAAAGTGAAATGATTTTATTAGGTCAAGAGTCTAGTTTACTGATGGAACAACGATCAGTTTTCTACCATCTAAAGCTGTAGGAAGCAACTCATGTACTGTACACCGAGATAACATAATTTATCTTTATATTGATAATTTGACCGATTTACAGTAAATTGATTTTGTTTATTTGCATTACGGCTAGGGCGAAAACGTCAACTTTGTCAACACCTTCGTTTCTTTCAACGTAGGCAGTATAATTTATACCACCGCGAAATGTACACTTTTAAATCAGGCCAATTTTTTTTGAGCCTTTTTAAACGTAATGTTTCGACTAAGTTTGATAAACATATTTATTGATTGAAGCGGTGAATTGTTTAAATATGTTGTTGAATTTCTGAGAATGATATTCTTCCCAAAAGAGCTATGCACGACACTTTATTACTCGAAGATTCGTTGTTAGAGGCAGAATTTTATCACATTGGAAAAATGCCAGGGAATTGCTCTTTCAATAATTTTTTCGCTTTTTCTATACTTTTCTCATTTTCCTGAAATATTTTATTACTTTTGTCTCTCATTTCAAGTAACATCTCAAACTCTTCCATCGTAATGTTATAATTATCATACAAGATCCTTCCAATTTTTTGATAATTATCATCTCATTCATCTAGTTCAAGTCCTTGGTTTTAAAGAAATCGTTTCTCAAATAAAGTATTGTTTGCTTCACCATTCACTCTTGTTTCGTATAACAAATAATTTTATGTAATCTCTAAAAGTGCCCGATATTTTCACCTGATCCACCGATCTCCGTATCATTTAACTGGGTCCTAGTGCGTCATTTAAGTCTTTTATTACAGTTTCCACTAAAGAGATTTTAAGCTTCCATAATTTGATGGATATATTTGGTGTCTTTATACATGAATCTCAATGAGTTCATAACTCATGGTGGAATAATCATCCCGTAATTTCGTTTTATTACCAAGAGGAGTCTGTGACGGCCTAAATTTAGAAAATTCTAGAAACAGAACTGAACAGGACTCTTTTTATAGAAAAACTGGTAGGTAGATTTTGAGTAAAATGCCAAGTTTTAGAGTTTTAGAATTATATGATCATCACGATCGCCACGATCTCCACGATCATCGTCGTAATATTGAGTATGCAAAAAATAAAGGTACTGTGCATATGCACAACCAGTCACGCACGCTATGGAAATGGTGGCAAAGACAAATTTATTCTTTAACAACAATTAAAAAGGCTATCTAAGTTGATATATCGTACAAATTTTACGTGAAATTTTTTTTTTTTAAAGTAAAATCTATTTTATATTTAAGATAATTGTATCATACAAAGTTAAGATATAAAATTACAAAAAAAAATGCAAAAATTGAAATATATATATGTGTGTGTGTGAATTTAAATAATAATAAATATGCAAAAATCTACTTTATCTACTTATAATTTACATTTTAATAAATCTCCTGAATTTACTCAATATTCCCTCATTTTCCTCATTTTCCTCATCTGAAGTGTTAGAACTATCAGTTTGATTATCTTTTACCTTCTTTTCGGTTTCTTTTTGTTTTTCTTGTTCAAGTTGATTAATGGCGTCTTGAATATCTTGTTCAGAAATTACATCACCAAAGAAAGCAGAGAAAGATTCAGGAACGTATAAATCTTCACTGTCATCGAAAAAATCGTTTTTTGAATCTTCAGTAGGAGTATTTAGAGTTTTAAGAGCGTCATAAACAAGAGTTTTGTTACCAGTTGAGGAAGACATTTTTTTGAGGGATAAATTTAGAGTTAAAGAAGAGTTTATTTGTTTGTAAAGTTGTGGAGGATAAGAGGATAATATGAATTTCGTTTGGTATTGTTGTTAACGTATTTTTTTTCTTTTTTTGAATGAAAAAAAAAAAAAGCGTGGAAATTTGTGGGCTATTTGTACTTGAAAATGATTGAATTTTGCGTAACGGAAGAAATCCTTTTTTTAGCATCAGGTAACGATTAACGGATTGACCTTTTTTCGTAATCCCTTTATTTTTTATAAAGGCTGTTCGACCAATTTGGGAAATGGTACTTATTTCTTTGTTTAAGCCAAATGACTTCATCCTCAATAAATGATTTGGTTGGTTCACAAAAAGTGATTCCATAACTCATAAATCCGTACTTTATAAATCCAGCCACATTTACAAATTGAAGTAAAAAAAAGTCATTTGAATTATCTCAAAAGTTATTAATGATTATATAATCTCTTTTTACAAATATTAACTGTTAAATTAAATAACTAAGATCCGAGAAAACATGTGTAACACGTTTATAAACTAATGATCATAGAAGCCAGTATACGAAGCTCACCCTAAAAACTAAATTACCATTATTATAAGTTGAAGTTTCTTTATATGGCAATAAATAATACAATGGATTCCTCTTACACATATATATATACTTATTTATTTTTAATGGAATTTATAGATCAAATTTTCAACTTGCAACGATACTTTCTTTGATTATTTGATCATTTTTAAACCTCCTTAATTTTTCTAAATTTTAAACGTGCATCAATTGCTTATCCAATCAATTATTTTAATTGCCTGCATATTATCTTTTTTCCTTTCTTGTATTACAGCGCCATCAATGGTAAACGTAATTTATAAAAATATAAAAATTCTTTGTTTTTTAATGTTCCTTGTTTCCAAGTCTCACGTGATTAGATCGTTTTGATAAATTAATTATTTATTTATATCAGTATTACTATTAATTAAAGATTAACATAATAATAGCTAAAAAAAGGTTTACATTTTTATAGTATAAATATATATATATTTGTACAATTTACTAAATGAAATATGAACACAATAGAAATACAAATAATATACATAAAAAAATATATTTAATCTTTTATAGTTCTTTCTCTATCATAACATGATTGTCACGATAGCTTTTCATTTCAGGTGTTGATGGAGGTGTTATTTGTCCTTTTGCACTCCATCCATCTGTTTCTTCGTCTATTGTTACATGACTTGGGTCAATACCTACCAAATATTTATAAAAAAAATTATTATTGAATATAAGAAATTTTCTTGATTTGTGGGGACCTACCTAAATAACAAAAATCGCATATTTTGATAACATTTGTTGTGGTACTTAATCGCTTATTTAGAGTATTCTCAACTGTCTGTGTTTCATCTGAAGATAATGCCTCCAAAATTTCTTTTGGAAGCGATGAAAAATCAATTGGTTTCTTTGTGAGACAATCAGTACAAACTAAGAAGTATATAAAACGATTAGTCAATGATGAGCCCGATTATCAAAATATAATCTAAACAATAACTTACCAATTTTTTTACATTTCAAACATGTATTCTAAGGATGAAAAGTTCTAAAAGTTAGTTACAATATTTATAGAAATTAGTATTGTAATATATCTTATAACATTATAACATTACCCTCCATCTGAATACAGTAAGATCAACTCTGCATTGCTCACATCGTTTAGCTACAATAGCATCATGGATGTATTTTAACTAATAAAAGTATAATAATTTAATATATCTCTCTAATAATATAAATAAATAAAAATAATAAAAAATTAACTCACGGAAGAAGAAACTACACTTGCTCGATTGTTCTCAATGTTTTTAATAATAGTTCTTTCAAACTTATTACATTCATTAATAACATTGTCCTTTTCTTTGTCTTTAATATTATCATCTTTTTGTGAAGATTCAACAAGTGACGTTGTACTCCTATTACCAACAAGGTCCCACACGTGAATACCAGGTGCTAGATCTTCATCTCTTAAAGCATCTGGGAACATTGTAAAGAAACAAGAATCACATGCACGTGCCAACTGATCATCCCGTTCAACTGTGCCAGGAATAACGAAGTTCTATAAGATTTACATAATTAGTTTCTTTCCATTATTTAATATCTACATATCCCTCCTATCGATACTTACTCTTGTAGAACAAGCATGGCAAACAACTTTACCACATGCTCGACAGTGATGTTTTCTTCGAAATATTGTAAATTCTTCAGAACAATTCATACATCGATCGGCTTTTGAATCCGGAATCCATACAGGTGCGTGATAATTCTCTACAATTCTCTTTTTGTATAAGTCCTTCCTTTCTAGTCTCTCATTATTATCTTAAAACAAATGAACAAAAGTTTAATAATTATAAGCAAGGAGATAATGTACTTGTCATTAAATAGCATACCAATTTTAAGTGTTCTTTTAGCGCTTAAATATTCTTCTTTGGCATCCCGAGTCGCATTAATCCACGATTCTTTTTCTTTTTGAGTATCTATATAAGTATATATGAGGAATTAATATAGCTACCACAAACAATAGATTTAAGATGAATATATTGAATAGTGATATCTAACCTGCATAAACTGTAAAGCTTTTCTGAGGACTCATTATCTGGAATCCATTCTTTACATCTTGTCGATAAAAAAAAATTTTATTTAGAAAATATTTACTAAATCAACATAATTGAAATATATAATTACATTGAGTATCTTCGACTACTAAAATCGTAACATCTTCAAGACTGAACTTTCGATGAAAAGTATAAGTATCATCCATCAAACTAGGGCTAGCATATATCAAAATATCTGAAAACAAGAAAAATTCACGTTTCTGATGCGTTCGACGACATATCTATAGCAGATAAGATTAATTACGTTGATACAATGAAACATGAAAATAAAGATAAATATAAATAACTTAATACCTTTTTGACGATTCCTCGCTTAATGAAGGTGCGACCAGGAACTAACAATACTTCATCAAATCCCGTTAATGATTTTTGAATCTCCAACATAGTAATAAACATTTCATGTTGTCGAATAGTTTCATTGACAAAAGTGGCAACATTTTCAATAACTTGGTACGCTTTCTTTAAATTGAGATAATCTGGATGAGTTTCAACTGTTTTCTTTAATAAATCTTCTAACAATAATTTGTATCTGGGTATCCGCTGTACTGGCATTATCAAATAAGCTTGTAAAGTAAGGCCTTTGCATTGTCCTGTCTTGATAATATCCTGTACAAATTAAGAGAAAAAATAATCAATAAATAACGTATAATTTACTTACAATATTAACGATTTTCAAAATTTACCCTTAGGAAAGCGGAAAATGTAGGGTTATCTCTTAATTGGACGTCGATTACAGAAAGCGCAGAATTAAAATTTTTTACATAAATTGAATACATTTTAAAGAATGGTGCCTGTTTTTGACAATAAAAAATAAATAACATGAAAATCCATAAGGAAAAAATTATCAAATATTATTATACCATATTCAAGAAAACATCTCCTAAGCAACCATCCTCAGGATTCCAAAATTTATCCTCAGAATCTTCGATTGGTTTATCATCAATAGTTATAGCAATTCTTTCATCTAATCTTCTTAATAGTTCGGTATTGACATTAATCAGTTCGGGAAGATTTGCAAAAATTTCATTAATTGATTTCTTAGACAGTATTGGATTTGCTGACGACAATGATTTAGTCAAAGGATCAAGGAATAACTATATTGAAGCAAATAAAACAATTTAGAAAAAAAAGACATAATAAATATTCATTTTTTGATATATATTTTAAAATTTGTTCTTTCCGTCGTCGCTTTGTTTAAACTTTGTTAATTCATACCCTCTGAACAAGCTGTAAACAATCAACGTAATGACGTTCAGTTGTTAAGATTTCGAAAGCAATATTAAAACGCTTTTGCATTAAAGAATTAAGACTCATTCTCATAGATGCTCTAGAAGCTCTCTGAGCTAATTGCGCATTGGCAGGCGATGATAATCTATTAGTACGTAAAGCAACCTCTTGAATAGAACTTTCATTTGAGGCATTAGGAGAGAGGAAAGAGCTATTATTTTTTACTATTTCTTTTAATTCATCGTCATGTTCATCATCATCATCATCATAAAGAGTTGTTGCCGTTATCGGTATATCGGATGACATGGATGAAAGTGTCCGAATATCAGAATCAGTATTATTAGAAAGAATTGGCATTGAAGCACGTCTCGGAGCAATAATATATTGACGTGGACTGTTCAATTCTTTTGAAGCAGATGGGATAGAATACCGATGGCGAGGGACATTATTATTGGGTAGTCTATTAAATTTATTAGATTCATCATTTGGTATTGAAGGTGAATAGCTAAGCATTGAAGTTACATCAGACATACTATCCCTATTGTTCGTTGTTAAAGAAGTAGAAGCAAATGATGATGATAAGGAATGTGATGAATCGGATAATGCATCGTATTCACTACTATCTTGATTTACAGAAGAAGAAACATTAGATATAGGTCTGCTTGAGGTTGGAGATGATGATAGTTCATTATCAGTTAAATTCTCCATATCTGGAGCTTCATTTATTGTGCTATTAGTTATTACTCTTCCATGCTGTTGTTGATTTCCACCATCTTTTTGAACAAAAATTGACAATCTTGATTTTGCAGTTGCCTTGTTCTTTTCAAGTATGGCAGTTGGATGAACATAAACACTTTCAGCTTCTGGAATTGAAGGGGGTGTACTAAATACCCAAGACTGACGCACATTGGATAACATGGTTCGTCGAAAAGTAGGTGAAGAAAGATAAGATACACCGTTATTATAGTTTTGCTGTACAGCAGTTGTATTAACTGATAAAGCATTATTATTTCTAATAGAACTGCTTGTTAGTCCGGACCCTTGTTGTAAATCGTTAGTGTTGTCCATAACTGCAATAGTTTTCACCGTGTAAATATCAGTTTTTTTTAAAATATCATCTCAGTTCCTTCCTGACCCAAAATTAATATCAACAAGGAAAAGATGCTAAAACGAGGAGAATAAATAATAAAGGGACTTGGAAGCATTCATTAAAAAGTTTTTATTTATGAATGAATTTAGTAATATCTAATAAATCAAAAATTTTTAAAATATCATATAAAATTTCTTTAAGGGGCACTACCAAAATAGTATATTGACATCATTCGTAACATGTGAACGTGATCATAATTTACGTTAGATAAAATTCTGATATTCGAACTTCGAAACTTTGTTACATGATTTTATTTCTTTTGTTCTTTGATAATTTCATTATCTTGTAATTGAACACGATTTAAATTTCTAGCGAAATCTTCAATTCCAACAAAATCCTGTGCTTTTTCAGCAAATTCTATAGCATTAGTATATAAAGAAATAGCTAATTCATTATTTCCTTTTCTTTCATGTATTAAACCAAGGTTATTAAGAATAACTCCAGCACATTCATCACAATCTTTATTTCCACTATTACTTTTAGCTATAGATAACCCTTTTTGTAACCAACCCAAAGCCTCATCATATTTTCCAATATCATAAAAAATTTCTCCTAAATGACAATTAATTATTGCCTCCCAACATTTCAATGTAAAGTCGTCTATTTTTTGTTTCTCTTGTATCATCTTAAGTAATCCTAAATAGAATGTTAGAGCATAATCATACTTCCTCTGTTTTGCATATATACTTGCAAGTAAATCTGTTATCGCTATAAAATCTTTGTTAATTAATGACGAATTTGTAAATATCGAAGTTGAAGTAAATTCCACTGATTCATCATTTTCATTAAATAATTCAACTTTATTTCCTTGTAATAAACCTATTGCCCACACAAGATATTTTTCCGCCGTATTATATTCTTTAATTCTTATATATAAATCTCCCAATTTCTTTGCAATTTCAATCTCTCTTCCTTCATTTTGTGGTTGCTGTAATAATAATTCCAAGATTTGTTTATATTGCATAATAGCATCATGTAAGCTTCCCCTCCAAACAAAATTATCACATAATAATTGCAAAATATCGATAACGATGGGATCATTTATTTCTAATTTGTCTTTTTCAAGTACAATTTGAAGTGCTTGTCTTAAATAGATTTCTGCCATATGTGAATCAGGTGATAAATTTGTGCGTACGTAGGCTCCTCTCAAACAATCTCTTGCTGTACGTGATAATTTTGTGGGTGTTGGATGCAAAAAATGTTCAATATAAAAATGATATCCCCTCCATGATAATAAACCGATTAGTACCGTAGATAATAAACTTATAAATAAATATTTAAGAAAACGAAGAAATTCTCGCCCTGCCTGCTTAAATGCTATTTGAAATGCTGTTTGTTGTCGTTTTATTGGTGGATATGATTGTATATGTATGTGTTGTTGCTGCCGTTTAAATGAGTTACGAAAAAATGCATTATAATTGATAATAAAAAATTTACTATTTTGGGTAATAAATCGTAAATGGGAAGTTATTTTCGTAGTTGTCGTTGCAGTTGTGAACGGAAAAGCATATGTCGCTTCAGTTCGAAAAGATTTAGGCTGCAATGAACTAAATCGATAGCGAGCCGATAAACGCGCTATGACTATATTATTGTTAACATGAACTTTGACTTGTTTTTGAAATTTCGGAAGAGAAAATAAATTGGACCGATATAATTGCAAAACCATTCTCGCACTAGAAAAGTTTGGTGGTAAAGTTATAAGTTGAGATTTAGTTATCCAATCAATGGTCCAATTACTTATCTATGATGACATTCTTATCAGCCAATAATATCATTCTCAAAATGATAAATAAGAAACAAACTAACTATACATTTTTAGAAAAAAAACTGAAAAAAATGAATGCTAAAGAGAAAAAAGAATTTGAACTTAAGAAGAGCATGGAGATGAAAGCGAAGATAGAAAAGTTGGACAACATGATAAAAATGGTTTGTAGATTTATTATTTATTTAATATATACGTATATAATAAATATTTACTTGTATTTTCGTTTTAGATAAATGAGATAACTGCTACATTTAATAACATTTGCGATCATTTAAGCGAAACTTGGAAGCCGCAGGAGCAAGAAGGTAAGCGAAAGGTTAAAATGCTTAATTGAAATTTACGAAATATAGTTTAATTTTTGAAATATTTTGAAATAAAAAAAACCGCCAAATTTGTAAGAATTTTTTTATTTAATCATTTGATTCTATTATTATTTTATTTTAATATTTAATACTTTTTTGATAAAAAATTCAAAGAATAAGTAAGTAGGATGAATCTTGCAAAGAATGAAGAAGGAACAACTCTCCCACTTCCAACATATGATCCAGATTATATAGAAAAAATGAATGATAAGATAATGAATAAAATGGAAGAATTTTCTCAGCTTCTCAAGTTGTCATCAGGTTTGTCATATTAACTTTTCTTAACCTAGTTAGATATTGAACGTTAATCAGAATATGTTCATTAGTTGATTTGGAATATGCTCAGAAAGTTGAAGAAGAATGGAATGCTAATCAGAATAATCAAAAGAAACTGTTAAGTGTATTTTAATTAATTAATTATTTATCTATGAGAATTTATACTAATACATATATTTTCTACTGAAGTAGATATATTAAATATAATCCTAAAGATGAGGAAAAAATTATTGTAGACCTTAAAGAAGTGATGCAAAATACGAGTCAACAAGTTACAAAGTAATTTTTAGTTTATTAGAATCCCCATTTTATTTTGTAAAATTAATCTACACTATAATAATTTAATTTTCCTTGAAAAGTACGTTTTCTAAGGATTATAAAACGTATTTTAAAAAATGTAAAAATGAAGAACAACGTATCATTACAGAATTGCCTTTTCTCAACCGAACAAAATTATATGATGCAAGGTAATTTTCTTTTTAATTTATCAAATTTATTTCTTATACTAAGTTTTTTTTAGACAAATTGATAGAACAATTGATAATTGGCTTGCAGAAGCAAAACAAAAATCATGTAAAGTAGAAATTGATAAAACTGACTCAGACAATTCGGGTCGAGTTTCAACGTTTACGGTACATATATAAACTTTTTTTTGTTAAAAATTTCACGATTTAATTAATTCCTTATAAAATCATTTTGAAGGTTCTAGTAAATAATTTCTTAAAGGTTTATATATCATTGAAATATAATGATATTGATGGTTCTTCTTTAACGATCTCGAGAATAGCTTTTTTTGGGTGCCATGAAAAAGCAAGTTATTTCTTTGCATACTTCATTAAATTTTAATTTATTTTAGACAATCTTTTTAATTTCTTTGTAAAAATAATTATTTTAGAAAACAATTTTAGAAACATCGGATTCTTTAGAATATCAACGTATAACACAACTAGCAACAGCTAAATTAAATGAATTAGATCCAATCAACCCAATACCAGATCTATTAGTAAGTTTTTTATTCATATTCCTCTTTCACAAAATAATTAATTTAATATTCTTTTCCTTATCCTTTAAAATTCAGGACTGGATATACAGCTATCATGATTTAACTTCTAAACCTTGTAAAATTTGTGATAGATTATTAAATTATGATTCATTTAACTATAAATATTTACCTCCTATCGTTAGATTACAGGAAATTAATAACAAAAAAAACTTTCTATCTTATCATTGGAAGTGTTATAAAAATTCTACTATATATTAAATCGTTTTCTTGGATGTTTTTTTTATATTAATAATATAGATTCGATTTCTAATTTAGGCTAGTCAGTAGAAATAAGTTTATCGATATCAAAGCACATGAGTAAAATTATTTGTATTTATCTAATGCTATCACATCTATATTTCAACGGACGCGTTATAAGGACGCGTGGGTTCATAGTTTTTCGAAATAAGTTTCGCTTTTATTCCGAGCAAAAAAACTTAGATTTGCTAGCTATAGAACGTAAATGGAGAGAAAGATGGAAACAATTAAAGAATAGACCCAAAAATCAAGAAAATAAACAAAAATTTTATATATTGGCTATGTTTCCATATCCAAGTGGCATGTTACATATGGGACATGTAAGAGTATACACCATTAGCGATACTATTTCAAGATTCAGGAAAATGTTAGGTCACGAGGTATTCAATTAATTAAATAAACGTTGTCGAATAAACAATTAGTTATAAAAATTTATGAAAAATCAAAAAAAAACTATTCAAGGTAATTCATCCTATGGGTTGGGATGCGTTCGGACTCCCAGCTGAAAATGCTGCAATTGAGCACGGTATTCACCCAGTTGATTGGACAGTATCAAACATTAAAGCCATGAAGATGCAAATGGAAAAAATTTTAACAGATTTTGATTGGGATAGGGTTAGGATTATATATATTGAAAGTAATTTGACATACTTGAAATATGTTTTATAATTAGGACATCAATTTCTAGGAATTATCTACCTGTAACTCAGACTATTACAAATGGACGCAATATCTCTTCCTTAAACTGTATAAAAATGGTTTAGCTTACCAAAAAGAAGCTGTTGTCAATTGGGACCCAGTTGATCAAACCGTGTTGGCAAATGAACAGGTATTATAGAAAAAAAAAACAAAATAAAATTTTATAAATTTTAAATATAAAGTTTATGTTTAGGTAGATGGCGAGGGACGTTCTTGGCGCTCAGGTGCTAAAGTAGAACTTCGAAAGTTAAAACAATGGTTTTTTAAAATCACAGACTTTGCTGAGGTGAAAAAAGTTTTTAACCTATATTAATAAAAAATCAATTGATGTTTATTCTGTTTTAACTATTCCGATATCAAGCCACTATTGAAAGATCTTGATAAGTTGAATGAATGGCCAGATCGCGTTAAGCAAATGCAACGTTATTGGATTGGAAAATCCGAAGGTGCCGAATTTGATTTTATTGTGGTATGTCGAAGATGAAAGAATCTTATCGATAAAGTTCGATTATTTATTTCAATTTCCTTTCAAATAAGAATTTGAATAGAAAGTATAGAGAGACAACATTTCTTATAAAAGTGTTTACTAGTAGACCAGATACCATTTTTGGTGTGCGTTACCTAGCTATATCTACAGATCATGCTCTCGCATCAAAAGAGTATGTATCAATTATCATCGGAATCTAGTTCTTTAACTATTAACTAGATATTTATATTATTTAATAGTTTTCTTCCGTCAGATGTTTATTCTAAAGTATTGAAACTTGCAGAAGAAATGAAACAATATTTAATTGAAGCGAACGAAAAAAAAAAATCCACCAAAGGTATTTGCTATTGAGTATCAGTTTATTGAATAATATAAATTTATTTTTTAATCTAAAATATTATTAATAGGGATCAATACTGGTCTTTATGCAACTCATCCTATTACCGGAGCAACGATTCCTATTTACGTAGCTTCATATGTTGTTTCTGATTATGGAACGGGAGCTGTAATGGGAGTTCCTGCACATGATCAACGTGATTGGAATTTTACCAAAGCAAATCGGATAGTTGACGAGAAAGATATCAGAAGAGTTGTAAAGCCTTACAGTACAGCCTCTTTTATAAATAAATTTTGATAAGTTGTTATAATCCTTTTCATTCATTAACTGGATTTTGTTCCAACTAAGGTGCGAAATTCATTGAAGAGTGTGTAGTTTATACATCATATGGAATATTAACATCAGATTGCGGTCAATACGCTGGAATGTCCAGTGAAAATGCAATAAATGCAATCGTCAATGATGCTGAAAAAAGAGGATATGGTCGTTCAGCTGTTCAAGTAATTTCAAAATTATGACATCGAATTTATTAGTAATTTATAATATAATATAATAAATTTTAACTTTTTAGTATCGACTTAGAGATTGGCTAATATCAAGGCAACGGTACTGGGGCGCCCCAATTCCAATGATACATTGTTCAAGATGTAATGTGAGCTTTTTTCCATTTGACGTCAAGTTATATTAACCTAAAGCAAATTTAATGTTAAAAGAATGATATTTTCAAGGTTGTGCCTGTTCCCGAGTCAGAATTACCAGTTATTTTGCCAACCAACATTTCACTTACTGGGCGCGGTGGTTCTCCTTTAAAATACGTAAAAGATTGGTTAAATACCAAATGTCCAAAGTAATCCGATTTATTGAATTATACGTGCTTTCTTTTCGCGTAATAATGAATATATGAGTTAATTTACAATAAAGGTGCCACGGTCCTGCAGAAAGAGATACAGACACCATGGATACTTTTGTTGACTCATCGTGGTATTTTATGCGTTACACTGATCCAAATAATATTTTATTGTAAGTTAATATTAACTTTCAATCTTAATTCACCATTTAACTAACATTTAACCAATATTAAAATATTTATATAGGCCATTTTCACATGATAAAGCATCCAAGTATCTTCCTATTGACGTATATGTTGGTGGCGTAGAGCATGCGATTTTACATTTATTGTATTCAAGATTTTTTACAAAATTTTTATATAAACTGGGTATGTATAAACCTATACACAATAATACACAAGGACGCGATGAACCGTTCAGGCAATTGGTAACACAGGTATGATATTTTTTATAGGAATTATTTGCAATATATGAAATATATGATTTAGAATTTATTTAAGCGGATATTATTTATAAATTAAGGGAATGGTTCATGCTAAAACCTTTAAAGACCCTTTAACTGGGAGATTTTTAAAACCTGAAGAAGTCGATCTATCAAGTAAGGAATTTAAATTGCCCGATACATGTATAAATATTTTTTGTTAATGTATATATTCTATATGAATTTATCAAATAAGATCCTAATGAACCTATACAGAAATCAACCAGATTAGCTCCAGAAATATCATTTGAAAAAATGTCTAAAAGCAAATATAACGGGATTGATCCAGAAGTATAGAAAATCAAACTCTCAAACCAATTAATCTTTATTTATATAGTGTTAAGTATTGATTTTACGTTTTTTTTTATTTAGATAACTATCGAAAAGTATGGTGCAGATGCTACGCGTTTGCATATGCTTTACAAAGCTCCTGTATCTGAAATTCTTGAATGGGAAGATTCAAGTATTGTAGGTATGCAAAGATGGATTTTACGTGTTTGGAGGTTAGTTGAGAGCATCGCCAATTTTCCCCGACAAAGTGATGATCTCATATTGAATATGAGCATAATGAGCAACGAAGAAAAAGAAACATATAGATTAATAAACTTTACAATAAAGGAGGTTTGTATTTAATCTTAAATAAAATATACTGTAAAATTTAGACTAAAAGCTTTAAATCCTTATTTTCTTTTAGTTGACAACAATATTTTATGATACTTATTCATTCAATACAGCAGTTTCTTATTTGATTAAATTAACAAACCATCTGACAAGTATTTCCCCAAATGTTAATATGTCTCGGCCAGTTTATATATATGGTGTTAAATGTTTAGTTAAAATGATGGCACCGATGGCTCCAAGTTTAGGAGAAGAATTTTGGGAGGTTTTGAATAAGAGAAGAGGAACTCGAACAATCTTTGAAGAATCTTGGCCAAAGGTCGATAACAAAGGGTTAAGCGTTGAAGAAGTTACTTGTGTTGTGCAGGTAAATGGTTGTATTGAAATAACTTGGTGTTAAGTGTTGTTAACTCTTTTATTTATTTATAGATTAATGGCAAAATGCGATTTTCCCTTCAGGTTCCGTCTTCAATTTTAAAAGATAATTTAATGGTTGAAATGTTAATTCGTAAGTCTAATAATGGCCAGAAATGGATTGAAGAAAATCAAACTGGTAAAAAGATTAAACGTGTAATCCATGCTAATGGTGGAAAAATTGTTAATTTTGTTTTTGAAAATAATCAAAGAAAGGAATAAGAGAAGTATCTTAAATCAATGTTACAATAAATTTTACTAAATCGAATAAAGTTCTTTAAATAAATAACTTTTATTCTTATTTCTTTATAAAGTAACAAAGATTTTTAGTATTAATCAATAAATATTTCGATATTAAATGTTTATCCAAAAATTCAAACGTGAATAAAATAGATTTTGCCATATAATCATTATATCATTATATTTTCTCTATATATATATATTTTTAATTTTCCAATAATAACTTTCCTACTATAAAATTGATTTAATTAAATATATATTGTTAAAATAATTGCTAGGATGAGACAATAAAAAAATATTCACCAAATAAATAATCAATCGAATGAAAAAATATGAGTGTTTTACAACGTTTCTACAAATAACATAATACAACTGTATAAACTACATCAACGTCATTGAGTCTGAACAAAATATATACCAAAAATAATATATATGTGTGTGTTGTCTGAATAAAATTCCGATGATATATAATACCTACATTAAATTCCACCACTTAATTCTCGTTCTAAATCTTCGCTCATCACCGCACTATCAAGTCCCGTTGGTTGATAATGGCCAGCAACAAGCGCATCTGGATCACCTCGTACTACTGTAGGAGAATTAAGAATAGTATCTCTATCTGGAATTTTTGATAAATTTGTTGATTTAGCTCCAGTTGCAACACTTAATTGCGGTACTTGATGGCGTCTGACTGTTGCGCGGAAATTTAATACTTCTTGTGCAATCATAGCTTATCATTATTAAAAAAAATTTTTTAATACTAATAATACGATTCATAAAAATTGTAATTTATAATATTATGAAAGCACAAAGTACCTCTCATCTGATCAGGATCGTCTACTGCCTCAAAAGAGAAATCGAAAAATTCAGGACATACCGGCTATATGAAAAACAAAATTAGTAAAGATAAATAAAAATAAATTTTGCAAATATAATTCGGTAGAGTATAGGAAAACCTCATCATTTGGATCATGCCACACAGCTAAATATGGATGTTCTAAAGCTTCTTCAACAGTAATACGTTGAGCAGGGTCAAAAGTTAATAGACGTTCTAATAGATCAATTGCTATAATACAAACAATAAAAAGTTAATACCATTTTAAAATCGCTGTAGCTTACAATTATCACAATATACCTAAAGGATTTGCATTCGGAAATAATTGTTGAAACGTTGTTTTATGCATATATGGTAAATTGCGAATATATTCTTGTGCCTACAACAAGTACAAATGTATTAATCGAAACATAAGCATCAAAAAGAGAAGACATATAAAATCTTACTCTTGTACTTCCTATTCTTGTTAAAGTTGCATCACTAGGTGTACCTAGGGTTTGTAGAATTTGATTTAATTGATCGACATCTATATGAAAAGAATGATTAATATTGCTAAGGATAAAAAAATATTATTAATATTATTCGATTTGGTAAAAAAGATTTTAAAGATAAAGGATACAATCTCGTCCTTTAAACAACGGTCGGCCGCCTAATAATTCTGCAAGAATACACCCGACTGACCACAGATCAACTTAAATATAAAATTATTTTTTTTTTTGGTTTTATTCTTTCAAAAAAAAAAAGATGTAAATAATAACTGCCAAATATGTAAATAACGTACTGGCTTTCGTGTAACTCTGGAAACTCAACATGATTTCTGGGGCTCTATACCACCTTGTAGCAACATACTCAGTCATAAATCCAGAATTTGCTGCAGGGTCTTCTGAAAATCCACGTGCAAGTCCAAAATCACAAATTTTAAGTTCACAATCAGCATTGACGAGAAGATTACCTAATACAAGATCGATTAATTTACACTTATAGAACAGAAAGATTTAAGAGAATTATGATTGGTACTAACCAGGCTTCAAATCGCGATGCAATACATTAGCTGAATGAATATATTTCAATCCATTTAATATTTGATATGTGAAACTCTGATAATGCGCGTCCGTAAGCGGTTGACCAGAACGAATGATTGCATGAAGATCGGCTTCCATCAATTCTTCATAAAGATATCTAATCAATATTGTTTTAAAATTAGTCCAAGTTAAAATGAGTATAAATATTTAATTAAGGAGACTTTTTACATTTCGTTGTAATCATGAGGATTGACAATGTCCATGTCGAAAAGGCACGTGATCTGCCAAGAGTCGAAGAAGAACGCATGTATATATGAAGTAGGAAAAGCAAAGAACGCGTTATTTAAATATTTATCTCGTAAATTTTTCTTGTTTATAATTAATTAATTATTACAACTTACATTTTTGTGTCCCCTAAAATGTTGTAACAATTTAACTTCTCGTAATGCGCGTTTCGTAAGAATAGTTTTGCTAAAAACGTTTGTGACCTTTTTGATAGCTACTCCTTCCCCATTTTGTGTGTTACGCGCAGCACTGAAAAAAAAAATTTTTTTAATAATGTGAATCAAATTCATAAACGTAATAGAAAAGGTCTAAATTCAAAATTGTTTTTGTCTAATAAACGAAATTATAGCGAATAAAGAAAACAGAAAGCTAAGAAAAGAACGCAAAAAGGTATCATATAAAGAACCAAAACTTTACCACACAACGCCATAAGCGCCCTGTCCTAATTCTCGTAAAAATACGTATTTTTCGTCAACAAGAAACTGTTGGTTAAGAACTGGAAAACCGTGTCTTCCCATGATTTCTTTTTATTCTTGTCAACTAGGCGCTCGAAAAATGTCATTTCTTTCAGTTGAAACTTAAATAAGAATGTCACTGTGTAATTGCATTCGTCGTACAATCTGGTTGACTAACCAATAACTGTACTACTTACTAAACCAAGCATCTCGATCGTTATCTTTAAAATATATTACAGATTGCACTTTCACTTTTTGCAATTTACTGCCGTTAGATTTTTATCATGATTTCCGATTCGCCAACAAAAAATTGGCTCAAGTCAAAGCTACAATATATTAAAAAAAATACATCCTTTCAGTTTTCCGACGATGTGATAATTTCAATATTGGTTTGTCTCATGTCCGGTGATAAACACTTGATATTAACATGTAAACAAGAAAATATCGAAGAACTTAGATCTATGACTGAGCAAGTAATAACATAATATTTTGCAATTATATTATAATTTCGAATTGAATAATCCAACGCGTACTTATTCTCAATGTTGTTTTAGATATTCAACCACATTTTTAATATGACTACTTCTACAGTTATTTGTGATGCTTCACAAACACCGGCTGATTTTGCTACTAGTCTTTTTAGTAGACAGAGAGAAGATAATTCTCATATATTGAATTTATCAAATAATATAAATCCTTACCCTAATGTTACAGAGGAAGCAATGCTTCGATTAAAAACTCAAAAATCAACTAGATCCTTACAGACAATCAGCTCTACAAAATCAAATGACAAAAAACTTATACATGATTTTAAAGGATCAAAACGTCGGTCTAATTTGTCACACAGCTCAAATCAAATATCGAATCAGAGAGATTCTTACATTGATTCAAATATGGCTGATGAACCACAATCATTTTATGGAAATAGTTACGAAGGCACAAGATCTTTTCCTTACGAAAATGATGAATTTAGTTTTCAGAAAGTTGAGAATTTTTAATTTTCTTTTCTGTTTTTGATATCATTATCTTTATTTTCTTATATAAATTTTTTTTGCTGAATCAGTCAAAAGAAAGGTCACGGACAATTGATAGCCCAAGAGAGACAAATTTTTCAGTTTCTATCCCATCAAGTTCTTATTCACGTAAGAAGATTACAAATCTATCAACTTTAGCTCAACCAATTGACATTCCCGAGAAGCCTTTGACATCATCGCGCCCAAGTCTTAGTATAAATACTGGGTCGCCTCGTAAGAATATACATTCAGCCTATAATTCTCATTTCAATCCACTTTCACAATCTCCGATAACGCCAAATGATTACACTTTATCAAAGAAAAAGCACGAAAGTTTAGGTACTAGTAGTTTTGAACCACCTTCACCATATTTTTCGGGTTCGCGGTCTTTAGCAAAGGCTGTGATTATTGAAAATTTACCAGACGCAAACGAAATCATTTATGCTTTTTTGTTGGAGGTATTTTTTATTGATTGTTTTTAAAAATTTTTAGCTAATATCTTACATTCTTTTTCAATTTAATAGATTTTGATACGAAAACAAGTAATTGACAAATCTACTATTCATAATATATCGAAACCTTTTATCATTATCGTTTTATTGCCAATTACCGCCATGAAACATAACTTACCTAATCAACTGGTAACTTTTTTATTACATTTTTCTGAAGCCTATTTACATTTGTTAAAATTTGAGTCCATTTCTCTTAATTTGTTTTAGCTTGACAGATTTTTTATTAGTTATACTTATGAGGGAATAGGAGCTGGGAAATCTTCGACAATTCCAATCAAGCGAAGTCCGCTTATTAAAGCTTCGGTATATTTAATTCAGGAATGTTTATGACCGTTAAATATGTATTTTTATAATATATATAATTTTTTTTTATTATTTAGGAAATTGAAGATTTATCAAAGAAAATGGATAGTGTAACCATTCATAATGATATGCATAGGTATATGCGAGATGTCGTTGTAGGAATACGAACACATCGTTTGGTAAAAGGAGGTTTAACAGCTCGAGCATCATCTGATCTGGTGATACTTGTCAAGTAAGATTTTAAATTACATTGATTTTTTATTATACAATAAAAAATTAAACTTATGAATTTTTATTTAGAGCGCTTGCCGCAGTTTTTCAACGAAATTATGCAACTCCCGAGTTAGTTCTTTTTGCAAGCGAAAAAATATTTTCTCACAGGTTAATATTAAGAGATGCTGGAGATGATAAAAGCATTATGTATGGGACTAAATTAATAACATTGCTAAGGGCAAAAAATCTTGCACCCAAATTTCCAAGTCCTGGTGACGTTGTGGCGGATGTATTACAAGCCGTTTGGCCACCAGTATGATAGATTAAAGTTTAAAACTATCAGCTATGTATAACTATGATTTATCTACAATTGATTTAGATCGTCTAAAATTCGTGTTATTAACAATCAACGTTAAAAGAGTTGTATCGAATTCAATAATTTTAAGAAACATATACTTGTTTTTTTGTTGCAATAATCTAATTTTTATTAACTATCATATATTATGATTAGTATTTTTTATTATATATTAAATATCGATAATAGAATTGAATAGATATATTACATTCTCATTTCTTTCTTTTTTTCTTGCTACAATAATAAAATTGATTTTTTTTTGATATAATATTGATAATAGTTTAAATTCTTTAAATATCGTAAAGTCCTGAAACTTTTAATATTAGTAAAGGTTAAAAATAATTTTTTGCCAGTTACTTTATACTTGAGGATCTCGAGCTACACTGCCTAGTGCCTATACATAAACCGAAATAATCGTACAAATCTTTTCTTTTATAGATAATTCAGATTGAAAACCATTAAAACCATTAAGTTCAAGATAAAAAAATTAAATTTTGAGCACTATGTGCGTTTTAGATGAGGTAGTACTAAAAAATGTCTGCTTTGTTCACCCAAATAGATAGAAATTTTATTGTATTATTTATCTAGGACCCGAGCTATACATTAAAGGTAGGGTAAGGAATTTATTTCCTTTTTAGACGCTGACTGGCATTATCATAATTCCGGCCCTGAAAAAATGCGTAGAGCCAATATGAAGTAATTTTTTTTTTGCTGCATCTTACCTCTATCTATAATAGCTTGGGGTCCTTATTATCTTGTAAAATTTTATAATAAATACGAAGAGTAAAATAGTAGTAAAATTAAATTATCATTTCAACATCACTACACATGATTAAGGAAGATTATCTAGAGTAAGAATTTGGAAAGAATCATTTCCTATATAAATAAGAAGCATTTCAATTATCTTTTACCATTACAATTGCTTCCACTTTTCTCCTATTATTTTTCTAAATTCAGATAAACTAAATCAAAGAAATGGAATGGAATTGGCTAGCAAATTTGATGTATTTAAAAAATTATAATAACATGAAATACAGTCAACTCTTCTTATAACGAATTAGGCGTCCGAGCCGATCAGGCCTTCGTTATGAGAAAATTCGGTAACACCATAACGGATTATTCGGTATAGCACTACGGATTATTCGGTGTATCATATAACGAATATTTTACATAATA
>QZLH01000450.1:58847-75087 GCA_003833135.1 Oehlia diaphana | reverse complement strand
AATAAAAATGGTTCTAATGATTAATATATTAAATAAACTGTTGTTTGAATTTTAATGAAATATAAATTTGTTATCCTTTATTCATGTTGGGAGTATATGCCAACATACAGTGCTATACTACACGTCTGATTGGATTGTTTTTTAAGTGTTTATACATATAGTTTATTTATTGATTATACCCGCCTACCTATATACCTTCTGCTTACCCTTTTCCATTTGTTTACGTTTGTAAACACTAAAGAACTGGCTATAATAATATCAATCTCGAAAAGTCGTAATTTTATCTTATTTCATAAATTGCTTAAAATACGGTGCTGATATCCGGTATAATATGACGATCTTATTTTGACCAATTTACGTACAGCCCGACTAGACCAGCTAAGACGGCTGATCAGCCTCTCTAATTACGTCAAAGTTTCTGAAAATCATGAAGTATCTTCATGATATGATAATTATGTTATCTGCCTCCTCTTGTGAAATGGAATGATTTTGTGTAAGACGCCATTATCCCAAATTAAAACCAAGGTCATCTCTAGATTTTAACAAAGGATTTAAATTGGTAAACTCATCAGAATAAACTCTCAGTTCAGATTCTTCACGAACCTACTCAAGAAAATAATTCCATAAGTTCGTGAACGATAAACTGTTTCAAGAATTACTATAGGACGGATTCTATTTGCGAAACTTTATCGATATAAGATTGAATATGAAGGATATTAAGTTCATTTACCGTAATTAAGAGGTTCACATATTTCAAAACTTTGTAATTTTATTAAATCAATCTTTCCACAATACAATAAATAAATGCAAAATAATTAGAATTATATATCACACTGTAGCAAATTACGATACAAAACGGTAAATTCAGAAGAGTTTTGGGAATAAATTTCCACCTTTTTATTGAGCTATTCATTGGAGAATGCTATTATGACCATGTACTGTACAAGTGTACATAAAATATTCGAATGCACATGAGGGTTTTTCATTTTTTTACTTCTCCGGTGTAGAATGACATAATCCGTCCCTCTTTAGCTATAACTTTTTCTATTCGCTACAAGATTTTCGAAAGGCATTTTATGATGTTAAAAAAGTTAGAATGAATAAATAAATAGATGAACAAGCAAAAACAAGTTTTTAGTAGAATAATTTGTGATTTTAATTGTGAACAACACAGCTTAATAAATTTGCTTCTATTTTGTACTAGTAAGCAAATTTTTATGGAATCTTTATACTGACGGTAATAAAAAGATCAAAAAAAAAGTCGAACAGAAAGTTTTTCAGACGAATTTTACCAGTTCGATGTCCCGACACTTAAAAGATTTTCAACTACGTCATTACTTAATATTTATTTAAGTTGACAGCATTTTCTTATTTATCAGATTTATAATGTATTAGAAGTAAAGGAAAGCTTAAATCAATGAATTATTTAAATAAATATCTGGACAATTTTTTGCATACATTATACTTTAGTCAACTCTCTAATAAAAAATACTATTTTAAGTATGACTAACATCAAATACATTCAATAAGTATCCTATTTTTTAATAACTTGAAAAACTTCAAAATCATCTACATGAAATTGTCCTATCGGCATACCATCAATTTTAGGATAAGAATATGGGCTCCTATACCAAGCACCATTGCTATCGTGATATAAATCACAACCACGACCAAACCCTAGTCCATGTTCAGAAAATTTTCTAATAGAATATTGATCACCATTACTATAACTTACTTTTGCAGTTATTATGCTCCTACTATCTGCAAAAAAATATATAAAACTATCAATTGTGGACTTATTCTGACCACTTGAATCCCATTGAAATGGATTATATCCCCCAACTATTTGTTTTAAATTTTTAACTTTTGCAACAACGATAGTTGCACCTTTATCATCACACTTGTTATGAAATGCTGCAGGTGTATTACCATCTCTACTAGCACGATAAATTAAATTGAATTTGTAAGGAATATTTCTTACACTATAATGTGAATATTCTTTCTTATCAATCCAACTAGAAAAAACAGCAAAATGTTGAAGTTCAACTAAAGTTGAACCAAAATTTGATTGTCTAGAAGGTTGAACATTTGGTTTTCTATTAGGTGCAATGTGATATGTTAACAGATCACTAACTAACTCTTTTGGTAGTAATTTTCTTAAAGGATGTACTTTATCAAGAAAATCTTCTGGTGAAATATGATAAAATCTTATTAAAGGCACAAGCCCATGAAGAGATCTCTCCATAATTGTAATATCTTCCTTACTCCATTTTGTGATGTCTTGCGAAATAGAAGGATTTTGTGCAAGTCCCCATTTCAGTAAGCAATCCCAAATAAAGCATTCGTTCAAATCTAAATCATCCCTTTCTAGAAGTAATTTTAATACAGGTGCCTTTAAACTGGTGAATTTATTAGATTCAAATAGTATTTTAGGTTCTTTGCAAATTTTTTCAAGACAATAATTCCATAAATCTGTGAATGATTCATGTTGATAAACTGTTTCAAGAATTCCGATAGGATTTTGTTGCAAAAATTCGTCTTGATGTTTAATCAAGTAATTTTGAATATAAGAGATTAAAGATTGAATATTAAGTTCATCCACTACAATCAAAAGTTTCAACACTTTAGGACCTTGTAATTGTGTTAAATCAATCTTTCCACAATAAATAAATCTAATTAATTAAAAATATTTAACCGTCAATTATAATCATTGTGAATTTAATTTTATAATAAATTAAATTTATTTTTACATTACCTTAGGATAACTTTAAATAATTCAGGAGAAATATTAGGTTTTTTAAAAATAAATTTTCCATCCTTTTTTTCAGCCCATTCATTAGAAAGCGCAGTATAAAAATATTGCGTTCTAGTACATAAAATACCCGAATGTGCATGAAATTCTTTCATATTTTCATTTTCTCCAGCGTAGATAATAACATCATAACCTATTTCAGTCGTAAGTAATTTTTCAAAATCGTTAAGTACTTCTTGACAATATTCATGAGACATTTTTTCAAGAGAAAATGAGTAAAGTTTTGGAAATACTATAATTAGGTTTTTGTACGACCGTGATTAAATTTCGTGCATTCGGGCAAATAATTTAACCTTAATATATGATTTTCACGTGATAATTGTTTAAAGTGAGCATATCAAGCTTTCCACGTTTTTAAGAATAAAATATATACATACGGTATTATTTGAATGCTACAAAATGTGTGGAATCAATGAGCAGAGTACGTCAGTGTTACAAAATATGATTTTAATTTTTTTGGTAAATGCGCTTCTTTATTGGATATTAATAAAAATATATTAAAAATCCCTTTTAGAATCAAGTCACGATACTGATTTAAAGCAGTATCCAGACCTTTCGCCGAAGTCTATTTCACCGAGACACATTTCGCCGAAATTTCAAATATTTTTCCAAAATGTCCATGATATTTACGAAAATTCTGTTGCTAAAATATTATTAATAATGTTTATTTCGATTTATCTGTTATAGTTTAACGTTGATATTTATTAAAAATCGGGTATTAGATTGATCGCTAACATTTTTGGCGGAATATCCTATTTGATGAAGTAGATTCGGTGAAATGGATGATTCAAAGGAAGGGATTCGGCAAATGTCCATTCAGCGAAATTTCCATTCGGCGAAATGTTTCTTCTGCGAAACATCCTTTCGATGAAATGGCTTCAGCGAAAAGTCTTCCAGCGAAATGGACTTAGGCACGTACCGTAATCATTTAAAGCTATATCATCATACTAAGCTACGTTAATTATAAATGTAGTTGTAATAAGGAAACTATAATTCACTTTGATTACTTATTAATATATGAACGCTATTTTTATTCTTTAAATTTGTTCCTTGAACTTTCGAGCTGAATCTTTGCTTGTTTTAACAAAAATGTCATATTGCATGCATAATTTTTTTTTTAATTACATTACTAAGTGTCAAAGGATTATTACAAACGAAGCGTCATACTATTCAAAAATCCTGGGTGGTTCAGTTATCCTGGTAACCACGCACGAACATTATAGCTCCTCATAATGTTCCCGGGATCTACCACAAAATCCTGGGATCCATAATCTTGACAGTCAATAATCCCGGTATCAACGGCGCCCCTATAAAAAGATTTTCCGGTAAAAACTCTAGTTGTTATTGCAAAAATTCAGAATTTTCTAAAAAATTTTTTATAGGGCACTAAAACCCCAAATTTCCAACTGATCAAAATTCCAACAATTATAGATGTACAAGAAACGTACGTAGTTCATAAATCTTGCAAGATAAATTAAACAGACAGTATAAAATAATGAAAGTCAAATCCTGAAGCTTTTAAAAAAAAATAAATTTTTTTAAATTAGGCGCATTATAATTTAAAAAATTATATAAGTATTAAAGTTTTATATTCGGCTGTTTGCATCGCTAATAAAATTCCAATTACAATTAATGTATTTTTGTATTGTATTTTTTTTATTTTTTTTTAAATAAAACACTAGTCAGAAAATCAATTTTTTCTTTAAAACAATGTGAAGTTATCATGAATCATCGAAGGATTTTTGTGAGATCCCAAAATGTAATATAAAAAAATATATAACTAATCCTGCGCAAATTAAGTTTTACGAATTAATCAATAACAGATAATGAAGTACATTATTCTTTACAAAAGTAGATTAAATAATATGCTATATTAATTTCAATTTTTTTTATTTTATTTACAACCTCACTGGAAGCAGTAGCTTTATTAAGAAATAATATTTTATGCACGCATAAATCATCTCTGTACTAGCACCCATCCAACCAGCTTACCAGCAGACGTTTAGAGAGCATTATTAAAATTCAATTAAAGTTATCGATAGGGGATGATCGCTCGGCGATTGGATAATCAGCGATAGGATAGGCTATCTCTCCAGGAGTCTCTCCAACTACAGCAAATACACAGCCATAGACATCTAATGGTTTTTTTGAATCGCTTGTTGGATCCCAACAACAGCTCCGATAAGATATGAATCAGGAAGTTTTAATGTCGGAACATCTTTTGCAGTAATAGTAAATGGATATCCTTGCTTTATATGACTCAGAATATATGGTTTTTTAGCGGCAAAATCACCATAATCAACTAGAAGTATTGTTTTTTCTGCAGTTATATCTTTAATTAATGTACCGGAAACAGTATATATGCTGTATATGGTTTCTGAATACCGGTGGAAATCGGTACTTATGCTTTAATTCTGACCAACATCTCGTATCCACATATGTGGATTCGGAATCCACATAGATTCCGTTTCCACCTACAACATATATAAGTTGCGGGTTTTTCATAAACAGGAGGGTCAGGTGTAGTGAATGGGTGACATCGATTAAATAAAGTTCCTCTTTTACGAAGTTGGTGTGGAATGGCATTGATCATGGAAAATATAGCAAATAAAATAAAGACAAAAATAAAATTTTGGTTCATCATGAAAATATTTAGTAGGGATAATACTTTTTTTTGAAACTTGATAATAAACATTTCATTATAATGTAATCATTAATAGCTTGGTTTCGGAGTTACTTCCTTTTTATAGAGAAAAAAACAGCATTCTGAGAATCTGAGTTCCATCAAAAGATTTCATTTTTTTTTAATTATTAAAATGAATAATTACTTTAGAAGAATGAAAATTTGACCGACCGATCTGCTTCATTTATGCAGACCAACAAGTGCAGTGTAAATTTTTTGGGATAAATCAAAAAAATTTGTTGATTACTATTACAAAATTAATTTTTAACACACACGTGAAATATGATAAAACTTTTTATTAATAAAAAATAAAACCGAGTCTCCGGGTCGTCAATTTTAAATTTTAATGTTATGTGAACCGAAAATATTAATTTGCGGGGGCTAATCTCATCAAATGAGTTGTTTTCAATCCTAAAAATAGATTGTCATAAGTCCGAATTAATTGTACAATCATGGTAATTTATTAATTTTTTTTTTTAAGCATTTAGGAAAATTATCCAATTTATAAAGATATTCTCAATTCAACTTACAATTATTCCTCATAAAAATTACTAATATAGAAATGTATCTTAGAAAGTAAAATTTGGACTTTATATTTACGTGAACATTTATTAATCTTGACATAATAAAGTTTGTAATTTTCAACGATAATTAATTTTTTTTTTTTGTAATATAAATCATATGAAATAATTTTTATGGATGAAATGAAACAATTATTGCTCATATGAAGACAATACATGAGAAATATCAACCTTTATTTATTATAAACTAGGAAACGGAAACCGTTGTAAGTCCGGAACGAAAAAAAAGTTATAAATAAACCTTTATCTGATGTAACACAAATTTATTTTCATCTGATGTAGCACGAAATTTCAATGACGTGACGCGTGCGGACAACCGGATATCGTCACGTGACACTATTTGACATAGTCCTTCGAAAACATATATAGTCCTTCGCTTCGCTCCGGACAAAAAGAAAAAATAATTTTGGTCTTACAATTGTCACTTGTTTTAATAAAAGCGGTAGTGTTTATTATGGGAAACATTCAAAATCCCAACGATCAAAATCAGTTATAATACAAACTCGATGTTCACGACCTAATCCCGAAAATTCAAAATCTTACTCATTATCCCTATATTCATTATCAATTATATTACAATGACATGAATGCAAAAATATTAATCAATTTATCAGATATTGATCTTTTACATATTTTAATTGTTACAAAAGTATTACGTATATAAAATTTAAAGACAATGAGTATCAGGAATTTAATTTCAGGATTATGATTGTCGTGATTTGATTTCAGGATTATGATTTTCAGGGTTGCGGTAAATCCGTTTTATCATATTCGTAGATCCCTATAATGGAATTCATTCTGTGTATATAATTAGGAATTCTAAGAAGATTTATGTAGATTATGTACAATAAATTTTATTATAAAATTAAAAAGTATGATGTAAACGAAAAAGTAAATTTACATAATTGCCTACATAATTATAATTTTACTTTTTACAGTATGTCTCCCAAAATACAATCACAAATCTAATTAATACTACGGTAATTTCTTTTTCCGTATTAATTTTTGTGTTTTCAATCAAGATTCAAGAATTTTACTGTTTTACCAATACACATCACTTTATGAGGTACAGCTATCTTAATAAATACTTATCAATTCCTCCCTTTACCCTAATCGTGCGTGGTGGACGCAGGTTTAAGCTTTTAGTAATCTAGCTTTTGCAATAGGACCGATCGGTTGTGGTGTCAAACTTAATTTTATGGATGGAGTGATTATGATTAATTTGAAAATTAATTATAAATTTTATTTTGGGGTCGCGTTTAACTCACCGACAATTACTTCACTGACAAGCGTTTCACCGACATATATATGATATAAAATTAAATATAAAAATTTTATAAATATTATTATTTTTCTTTGTTAGATTTTATAAAATACTACTACTTTTTACTTTTTTTAATAAATGTATTAATGTTTTATTGTGATCAGAAACTAAAAAATTCATTATGTATATATATTATTTTTTTGTTAGTTTTTATTATTTTAATGAAATTTATAAATACATATATAAAAAATAAAAAAAATATACAATAGGTATAACTATATGTTATTCTATCTACTAACCCGTCTAAGATGAAAGTAAAGTATTAATACTTATTAAATCTAAACTAAATATCTAAAAAAAAAGTTTTATAATAAAATATCTCTGGTATTGAAAAGATTTATCCTTTGGTTTGAAAATAATAAAAAAAAAAAATAATTAAAAAAATTTAGTTTGAAAAGAAAAATCGAAATAAAATAAAACTATTGAAAAAAAAAAAAAAATTGGATTAACTACAAGAAGCATATGGGCGGATTTGATTATTTTGGCCAAAATCAACGTTAATTTAGCCAAAATGATTGGATATAGATTGGGCGCATGAACATCACGCGTTTCATGTTACACAATTTAAAGAATGAAGTAGTAAATTAAAAGAACTATTAACATTTAATCATAAAAATAAGATTTTAATCCCTCCATCTTCGATTTTTCGGTTCACGTCACCGGCCGGGTCACTTTTTCAAATTCAATAAAAAAAAAGTTCGTATATATAAAAAATTTATCATGTAACAATAAAATGTGCAAACTAATGCTTTAAAAAAATAAATATAACAGTAAAAATAAATGTACTATTTATAATTCTTTTTTAATACCAGATAGTTTTGACATTTGCTTTTTACTCAATTTTTACAAATTTCTTTTCTTCTCACCATGAACATGAAAGAGCGGCTTTACTAGCAAGGTACGATCGCTTGGAACCAATTTATATGTTTGGATAATATTATTCATGGTTGTTGTAATATTATGATCCGTGTAAGTGGAACATCTAAATTTTATTTATTCATGTCAAGCTTCTTCAAGTGATGCATTGTGGAACTTTTCCACCAACTAATGTTTTTGATGGCCTAGATTTCACTTTAAAATCTGCTTCCCACCAATCGGATGATAAATGTAAAATCGATGTGTCTCCACAAAAGTCTTTCATTTTTGCTCCTTTTTCAACAAGTAAACCTTCCCAATCTTTCAAATTTTCTGCCTCCAGATGTAAACTCCAAATAATCATAGAAAAACTGTATATATCAATATCTGGAGTGTAAGGTTTACCTCTTAGAAAAAAAAAGACGATATTTATGGTGTTATACAATTTATGGCACCTGAAGTTTTAAAAAGATTTTACAGGTTGACATAATCCTAAATCACTAATATAAACACAATCTACTTTATTCGTTTCACGATTATTCTTATTATTTAAAATATTACCATCATGAAAATCACGATGAACAAGATTTCGTTCATGCATTTCAGTAAGTCCACGAATAATATTATGCAACATACACAACATACAGTACACACAATTTTTGTTTATAATTATATTTAATTACTTTCGTCAAATTTCCTCCCAAATTGCCTTTGTTTGCATAATCCATTACTGCCATATATTGCAAAGTATTTGGATTCTTTGTGAATCCATATAATATAATAATTATATATAACTTAAACTTATATGACATCCCCACTATATAAATAAAATTTGATATTAGTTCAAATTATTAACACATTTAAAAGCTACTTCTTCCCCTTCCCATATAGCTTTTTGTATAGTACCAAATCCTCCTTTATCAATATATTCAACATTTTTAAATTCATTATAAGAAATCCAGTTTAATTTATTTTCAAAAATAAGTTAATCCAAATTTGCATTTCCGCTACTTTTCAACGCCATATAGTAAAATGTCCAAAAAAAAAAAAAAAAAAACTTCGTAATACCAATTTTTGATATAATATGAACTTTCATAATACCTAACATAAAAAGGTTAAAACCTATATGGTTAAAAATCTTCTATGTTTTGACTTAAAATATACTCATTTAAAATTTTTGGTTTGAAACTTTTGTATGAAGTTTTAAAACTATCGCGAATATCTATTTGTTTCTGGCGAATGTGGAACAAAGAATATTATTGGTTTTCTATTTTATTGGTTTAGTTTTGAAGTTTTGAGTCAACAATAGCCAAATAAAGTTTATTTTTAGAAATATATTCATTATGTAAATATACACTATTTTTTTTTATTTTTTATTATTTTTAAATATTAGTTCTTTATTTTGTATACTTTGAACAAGTTTAAAATGTAAGAATAAATAAATCATTTTAAAGACACTTTAAACATATCAGATATGGAATTTTAAATTATATTAGATTTATTTATTAATCTTTTTTTTTCTCTATCTTGATGTCTTTGTCGCGGTCGCACTGGCTGACTGATTTCATATACCGGTAAATTATTTAACCGGTTGTTATGACACTAGAGTAAAATTTAACTAGGGAGAATACTCTATCCTTAAATTAAAGTAAATATTATTAATAATACTCTAAAATTTAAATAAATATAAATCTTAGTTATTGCATATATTTACGGTATAAATATAATAACTTGGCTAAAAGTTTTAATTATATAGCTTACACCGATCTATTCGTGTAAAATTTTACAATTCCAATTAAAGAAAACATCAAATAATTTTTAAATAAAGAAATTAGGTAGTTAAAATTATGTGTTAATTTTATATAAATGATTTATAACCTAACTTACAAGCTAAATAAATACCAAGTTTTAAATAAAGAATTTAATTTGAATTTATGTGTAAATATTATTTAAATATGCCAATGATAGAATGATTTACAAACTATATTGTAAAAAAATTGTTTTTAAATAAAGAATTTAGTTAATTTAAATTATATAAAATATAAGTAATAGTTATTTCACGGGGAGTCATGAATATTCAATGATTTTCACGGCGCAGCCGTGAAAAACATGATATTTATGCGATACGTGAAATAACTCTTTTATCTCATGGAGACTAACGTCCAGTGATGGGAGAGAGTGGGAGAGGTATAAATAAACTATAAAAATACGTAAGCATGAATATATCATCCGAAAAATTACAGGCATGAATATATCATCAAAAAAATCACTGACGACCAATTAGTAAACATGGGATAAAAATATAAATATTATATAACTTACACCCTGTAGTATTATTTATTAATTATTAATTAATTAGATATAAATATTACAATGAAAGCATATACTATAAATTATATATGTCACTTACAATAATTTGAATTATATGTAACTAAATACTGTAGCTTACCTTCTATAATAGAATTAGTTATAAATTAGTTATTTAAACAAAGAATTAAAAGAATTAGTTATTTGACATTATATAAATATAGTAAAAAATAAATAACTTACTAACTGCAGTTATTATTAATCATTAAATGAATTATTTTTGTTATAAAAGTAATAAAAAAGTAATTCCATTTTTATTAACATATTGACTTACGAGCTAAATTATTTAAAATAATTTTGTACAACAGCAAAAATATAATTAATATATTCCAAATTGTTTAGTGTATTATATTTACCTTTAGATTCCTTTGTACTATTTCCTATATTCCCCAACGCTACTTCTTTCAGAATTCCTCAACGCTACTTTCTTCTGATTCCTCAACGCTACTTCTTTCAGATTCCTCAAGGCTACTTCTTTCAGATTCCTCAACGCTACTCTCAGATTCTTCAACGCTACTCTCAGATTCCTCAACGCTACTTCTCTCAGATTCCTCAACGCTACTTCTCTCAGATTCCTCAACGCTACTTCTCTCAGATTCCTCAACGCTACTTCTCTCAGATACCTCAACGCTACTTCTCTCAGATTCCTCAACGCTACTTCTCTCAGATACCTCAACGCTACTTCTATCAGATTCCTCAACGCTACTTTTCTCAGATTCCTCAACGCTACTTCTTTCGGATTCCTCAACGCTACTTTCTTCTGATTCCTCAACGCTACTTCTTTCGGATTCCTCAACGCTACTTTCTTCTGATTCCTCAACGCTACTTCTCTCAGATACCTCAACGCTACTTCTCTCAGATTTCTCAACGCTACTTCTCTCAGATTTCTCAACGCTACTTTCTTCTGATTCTTCAACGCCACTTCTCTCAGATTCCTCAACGCTACTTCTTTCAGACTCCTTAACGCTACTTCTTTCAGACTCCTCAACGCTACTTCTTTCAGACTCCTCAACGCTACTTCTTTCAGACTCCTCAACGCTACTTCTTTCAGATTCCTCAACGCTACTTCTTTCAGATTCCTCAACGCTACTTCTTTCAGATTCCTCAACGCTACTTCCTTCATTTTTCTCAATTCTACTTCTCAGTGCTACTTTCTTCAGATTCCTCATTGCTACTTTCTTCGGAACCTTCAGTTCAGATTTTTTAGTATTACTGGAAACTAGTATTATTATATTACAAATTTGTTTCAATTATATTTATTTTTTACAATTAAATTTTTTTTTTTATTAAAAAAACTTTAATATTTCAACTTATTTAGCTAGCGTATTATATTTACCCTTAGGTTTCTTGTCACTACACGAACCTAGTTTTATTATATTGCAAGTTTGTTTTAAAAATTTTGAATCATTCTAATTTATATTATATATTTATGCAATAATCTTTTACCTTTACTAGTACAATGACCCATTACTGATATAATTATATCAAATTTCTCCCCCAAAAAAATAGTGTAAATATCTTTTTTTTTCTTTATCAAACCGTCTTTATTTATGCAAATGCAGATGCCGTGTTACGTTGATCACAACATGACGAAACATGCACGTCCGGAGCTTCATTGTAGCACAGCAAAGAATCACAAATAAAGAAAACTTTAATGTATATTAATATACAACTTCATAACGTCATTAAATAGAAGTAACTTTGGTTGCTCTGTAAATTTACTTAGAGTGATAAAAGCAGTTTTGAAAATCTTTTTTTCATCAAGTTCATCTTGAAAATGATCGGCAAAAAACAATAAAATTAGATTTTTATACACTGTAACGCTTAAGCCCGTGTTAATCCACGTTGCCACCTGACAAAAATGAATCTTTATTCAATAATAAAATATTTGTACCAATTAAAATAACAATGCTTGGTTTTCTAAACTAAGTTTTCTATAATTAAATTCTTTAAAATCAAACTGCGATAGTTTCCCATTATGAGTAAGTTCTAGCAACCATTAAATTAATTAATGTGGCACTTTTTCATCATAAGAATAAGGCAAAAAGAATCGAAAACTAATCTAACGGGTAAAATAGGAAAATATAACTTATTCTGGAGATGGTCGAACAAGCCTTCATTTTATTTTCATCATTGTTTATTTCGCTTTCCTTATTTGAATGATCCATTCTATCTGGTTAAGATATAATTACTTGTCGATCAAATATAAAATTAAATACAACGAACTATGTAATACTAAACATTACATATGAATCAGATGACCTGGAGTTTTTAACATTAAGAATATAAAATTTATACACTTAAACTAAATATACTACTGCGCCCATAATTATTAAATTTTACTAGGTAATTCAACACTGTAAACTAGAGTTATAAATAGAATAGTGGCGCAGTTTAATATTTATTTGATATAGTTTATTTTTAGTGATAATATATTTGGTTTTGCGGTCCGCAATGTAGAGTTTCCTCAAACGGACAATATCCTAGGATAACAGGTGTATCCGGATAAATTTTGAACGGTTATCCGGATCTGTAGTTCACGAAATGGATAATCCTATAGGATAATCCGGATTATCCTAAGATTGACGCAGATACTATATAATAATAATTAACGTGTGAAAATACCATAAATGATTAACAAGACTTCCACTTTAATCTTGTTTATAGAAAGAACAAAGAAAGAGAAAAGTTGAAATTCATTATAAAATATATTGCTTCCAAATATGTCAATTGAAAGAACTTCAAAAAAACATTCACGGTCTGAAGAAGATAACCATATTGAATTTATTGATATTATTGATATAGAAAAACTCACACCTGATGATGCCAATAATGGAACTTTAAATGAACATATGAAAAATGCATTTGACGAACTTCTTAATAATGAAGAAGAATCTGATTCATTGAAAAGCAAAGGAAGTTCAAAACTCCGCAGCTGGATATATAATTGGGTGAATGGATAAATCATCCAACAGACTCAAAAAAATTTATATTTTTGTGTAATCAAAATTAGATAACGGTGAAAATTGTACTACGAGAATTGAAACATTGGGTTCAACTTGTAATATTATCAGTCATCTTGGACGAATACATAAAATTTATGAACATTCTATAGCTACAACACCATCTCAGAAACAAACAAAAATTAGTAATTATACTGTTTCATCTATTTCATCTAATTCATTACAAATAACACAAGATCAACAAAAATATTTGGAAACTCTTCTTTTTGAATGGCTTATTCTTGATTTTCAACCACTTTATCTTTTAAAATCTCCTTCTTTTCATCGATTTATTAATGCATTAAATAAAAATTTTGAACTTCCAACAGATAAAGAATTTTGAAAAAAAAATTTTTGAAGCATATGAATTCACACAAAAGCAGCTTAAGCAATATATTTATGAAAATGCAAGATCAGTTTCACTTACTTGTGATCTTTGGACTTTTCGCAATAAGCAAGGATTTCTTGGAGTTACATGCCATCTCATTACATCTAATTTTGAAATGAAGGAAATAACTGTAGCAATTCGATATATTCCATACCCATATACAGGGAATAATATTCAAAAATTATTAGAGGAAGTAATTTCCAAGTGGGATTTGCAAAATAAAGTTTTTTTTTGTACCACCGATAATGCATTCAATATGAAGACTATATTAAAAGATGCTATTAATCGATGTTGGTAAACAACAAAGTATAAAAATGATGGTAACTCTAATGCTGATGTAAAACCCTTCTTTTATGTCATTTCTACTTTTACATAAATTATGTTACCACTTTCATCATATTCTATCTGAATAATTTAGTTGAATACAATTTAATATTATTATTGTTTTCATTATTTATCATATGCTTAATTTATATAAGCTTTATATTTTGAATATACAATTCATTATTCTTGCTATTTATTTGGCCTGTAATAAGTTGAGTTCCATTGTGTTTTTACGTCTAATTTTAGACTAAATATTTAATCTATAATTTGCAAAGCCATGATGTAGTTCCTTCTGGCATATATATTGTATTACATATTTTTTTAGTGTTTTGTATAAGATTCTTTTATGATAAATACCTGCTATCCAAGAATTCATTTAATCCTCTCAGTCTTATGTCTTTGAGAAATACATCTTTTGCCATTTCTGCATTCATTTTTTCTCAATAATGCATAGAAGGGAACATAATAAATTCACCAAAGAAATAGTAAAATAACCTCCTTTGATCAACTACTAACCACAATTTCTAAAACTGTGCCATAATAATTAAAAATATGACACAGATCTATTGCTGATCTTTCGCCCATTTGTTCTGCATCCACTTACTGTAGTATCTAATTTAATTTTGACTTAAAAAAATAAACAAATTTCTACTGCCCCTTTTAATATATTAATTAATACATGTATTTTAAAAGTTCATTACTGTTATCCATAGTTCTATTATTTAAATATGTAATAGTTACAAATTTCTATTGTATTATTTAATTCCATGTAAAAGCATGTTCAATAGTATTATGTCATTAAAATTTAGTTTCAATGTATTTAAGACCCAAAAACTTGAAAATCTTTATCTAAACAGTTTTTCCATCATTTCAAGTAGTATTTTATACTTTTATGAAATTTATCATCATCATAATCAAATATTGTAGTTTTGATAAACTTAGCTAACATAAATATACAATCATGTCAATATAGGAGAGCATCTATTTTTAAATAATTCTATACAACCCTATAAGAAATATGTATACGGAAAGGATACGTTTTGTATACATTTTATGTACGTTTCTATAGATTCCGTATACAAATTCTGTATATTTAATAAGCAATTCATTTTTGAACATTTTTTAAAAAAACTAATGTATACGGAATGAATACGGAATAAATTAATCATGCAGAATGTATATGGAATTTTTAAACTTAATATTTTCCTGTATCATAACACGAGATCACGTGATTGTTTATTATTTTATTATAATATGTTTTTTGTTTTTTATATAAACCCTTCTGATGGATAAAAAACTCTTTCTCCTTTTTTCCATTTTGTTTGTATTCTGCAGTAATATTTTTGCAAAGTTCATATTTTAGTTTTCTAAGAAAACTCAAAGGAAAAGAGGCCCTTTACAGGTGCCTCGGGCAAACAACAAGGTTTTTGTTACTTTACTGTCCATATCCAAGGACTATGACTTCCTCAAACACTATAGAAATTTTTTTCCCTGAGTTAGAACGCACCACCTCGGTCTTTGATGACTTTTATGAGTCAGAAGTTAACGATGACGAATATTATGAAACCTACATAAAGCCACTGCTCCTATACAAAGATACTATGGATGTTGTTACCGATGTTAATACTCAGTACACTAAACCTCTTATTACTAAACCTTTGGATAATATATTCTCCCATACCAAAAAAGAATTTTCTTTCTTAATTTCGTTCGAAAAATTTCACGTGACCAAGTCACATAGAACAGGTTTTAACAAGATCTACGAATTTAGGCATTCAAAAAGTTTCTTTTTTGAGATTGTTGATCAACTCCCAGACACCAATGAAATTCACTTGAAAATTTACACAAATGATTACCATATGTCATCCACCCCTATTAGGTACTATTCAACAAGCAGATTACCC
>QZLH01000450.1:39373-50689 GCA_003833135.1 Oehlia diaphana | reverse complement strand
TTTGCCGATTTATATATGCAATTTAAGAATTGATATTCCGATTTTTTTATCAGAATGTCCGATTGTTTGCTTTTCGCGCCATAAAATCGCCAAAAATCGGACAAATAAAGCCAAAAATCAGACAAAAATAGCCAAAAATCGGCTATTCAATTTTTTGGCGATTTTTACTTGTTTGACGTGTGTAGGTCATTAAAGAAATTCCATATATGTAGAATACTAAGTTAAGTTTATATATAGTTTTAGAATAAAATTGTAAAGCATTCAGAATTGTAGCATCCTAGAAATTTTATTTAATTGAACATCATAATCTCTTTTTTATTCACAGCACATTTATAGATTTATTAAAGTAAACTATGGAATATACAGAAATAGCATACTGTGCATTACCCTAATATTATTGATCTATAAACCAATTATCATTCTATATAAAAACCCCATGTGTGCACTATCAGGTAATCATAATAGCCCTATAGGTAACCTTAGCAAAACTGCCCTATATTTATCATTCTTTGCCTAATAGATTATGAGATCCAAAACATCAAAATCTCTATATAATATTAAATTGTTTGCCAAATGATATTAACTCTGTATTTATATTCTTCAATGTTGCTTTTTCAAATGGTGCTAAAGTATGATCTTTGATGATGTTAATTGCTAGTCTTAAATTATTATATTTGGTATATTCTCTTTTATAATTATTATTGTACTAATAAGCATTAAATATTTTTCTCTATCTATGAAAATAAGTAATATTGCTTAAGCATAATCTATAAGAATTAGGACATGCATAAGATAAGCAGCAACTGCAACAACCAGTGGAGAATATTAATAAGGCGAAAAATAAGGTTCCTAAAAAGAAAGTTCTGAAAAAGAAAGGCAAGGCAAATTTACATTCACCCATATCATCTCATGTTCAACCTACTTTTGTCATATTTTTTTCCATTTTATATGAAAATAACAATTTTGTCAAAATAGTTTTGTAGTAATATAAAGAATATACATTTAAGTTATTACATATTTTAAAAGAATATGTCTATGTCAACCTCCAATGTAATGTGGTATGAATTAAGTTATTAATGTTAAAAAATCTAAATAATGCATATTAATGAGTTTTAAATTTGTTTTGAATTTTAGAGACTTTATTTTAATAAAGAATTCTGATAAAATATTGTATAATTAAGTAATATGAATTTTAAATTTGATCATTAAATAGTCTTTGATAAAATGTAGATTGAAATCTGGGCTTATTTATAAAAAAAAGATGAGTTAATATCATATGATTTCAATTATATAATCATGGCAGTGAAGAATGAAGTTAATAAATAAATAAGCCTAAAAAAAAAAATTTATTTATAATAAGAGATATTTATTGATAATGAAATTATTTACATCTCTTCAATTTTTATGAAAGAATTAATATAATTTACTATTTAATCTAATGATTTTTATTTATAAGTCCTTTTATCTGACAATATCAGATATTTTAATATTTACTTTTATTAATTAATTGCGCCAGGTTTCGGATATACTTTGCCACCGAGCCACAAATAAATAGCTCAGCCAATGTTGCCAATGTTCATATGATTATGTGAAAAATTAAATTTATTATTGAAACATAAACAATAAACAATAATTTATAATGATATTGATGTGTTATAATTTAATTGAATAAGATTTGAGTATAATAATATCAAAATTTATTAATATCTTAATTTATTAGAAAAATAGAAATTGTTATGAACATATGAAATTTTTAACCTCTTAAAGTTTATAGATACTGTAGATAAAATAAATAAAATAATATAAATTGTAGAAAAATATTACAAAAACATTAAATATCTTTCTATCAGTGTTGACTCCATATTATCAACAATTTTATAGAGAAATTTGTCATCTAATACAATCAAATATTAAAAACACTTCCTAATGACTTGAAAAACCTCATAATCATCTGCTCTAAAATATCCTGGTACATCAATTTTAGGATAAGAACTATAATCACTTGTATTGCTTCGCCAACCATCATTATTAAAATATAAATCGAAACCACCACCAAACATTGGACCATAAGCTGAACAACAACCTATAGAAAATTGATTATTATTACTATAACCAACTTCTACACTGTTTTTAAAAGAAAATATAAAACTATCACTTGTAGGTTTATATTTATTACTTGAATCCCATTGAAGAGGATTATATCCCCCTACGATTTGATTTGAATTGTTAATTTTAATAACAACTATTGTAGCTCCTTTATTATCACATTTACTATGAAATGCTACGGGAGTATTACCATCCCTACTAGCGCGGTAAATTAAATTATAACTATAAGGATTATTCGTTGGACTATAATGAACATTATTTTTCTTTTCAATCCAACTAGAAAAAAGAGAAAAATGTTTAGATTCAATTAAGGTTGAATTAAATACATATTTTGATTTCCTAGGACGTTGTAAATTAATAAACGAACTTGGAACCATATGAAATGTAAATATTCGGGTAATTAAATCGTCTTGCATCAAGTTTTTATAAGGAAATACTTTTGAAATGAAATCTTCTGGAGAGATGTCATGAAATCTTATTAGAGGAATAAACCTATTAATGACTTTCTCCATAACTTTAAAATCTTCATTATTCCAATTCCTAACATTTTGTGAAATATTTGAATGTTGAGCCAAACACCACTTAATTAAACTATCCCAGATAATAATTTCATCTGAATTTAAATCATCTCGTTTTAAAAGCAATTCCAAAAAATTTGCGTTCAGATTGATGAACTTATTTGAATTAAATAATAAAAGGGGATCTTCGCAAATTCTGTCAAGGTAAAAATTCCATAATTCTATAAATGATTCATGCTGATAAATCATTCCAAGAATTTCTATAGAATTTTGTTGTAAAAATTCATGATGATGTTCAATCAAATATTTCTGAATGCACATGATTAAAGTTTGAATATTAAGTTCATCCGCTGCTATTAAAAGTTTTAATACTTCGATAGCTTGTAAATTCGTCAAATTTATTTTTCCGCAATAAATAAATCTAAATTGGTTTAAAAAAAAAATTTTATCGCTTAGCTTCGATAAAAAATTTTGTAATCATTTTTTTTTTTTTTATTTCTTCTTACCTTAAGATTATTTCAAATATTTGAGGAGTAATATTGGGCTTATTAAATATATACTTATCATTGCATTTAACAGTAGGGAGCCCAGTACGAAAATATTTCGACCTTGCACATAAAATAAATGAATGTGCATATATTTCTTTTGCATTATTATTTTCACCAGAGTATATAATAACATCATATTTTTCATCACTTTCATAAAGTAATTTTTCATAATCATTAGCAACCTCTTGAAAATATTCGAAAGACATCTTTTTTTTTTTTAAGTACGGTACTGCTGTCAGGTATATAATATTTTTTATTTGCGTAAAAGTATTAAAATAGGTAAATTTTTCACTTATAAATTTAGCATGAAAAAAATGTTAAATAATGCTGAACCATGTGCCCATACAACCAGTGGCTTATTCCCGCAAATAATTACAGACTAAATACCTGATATATGTGTTACATATTCGCAAAATTCTGTATTACCGCAGATATTTTAAGTGATAAATCCATTAATATAATTCTCTTGTGAAAATTTTCATGTGAAAAAATCAGGCATGAGATAAGAATGACGAAAAATATCATGCAAATCTGTAATGATATTAAATTACATAATTAATTCCAACAATAGAAGTGTCAATCGAATTATTGATGCTGATCAGTAATAAGTATATTAATGACGTAAGCGTAATTATGTTAAGGATGATCAAATTCTGGCCAGATTTAATTTTTAAATATCATTGTCTAGAAAGTTCATAATTGATTGACCGTAAAGAAAATGATGACGTAGTTGTAATTATTTTAAAAATAACACAAATATATTCTACAAATTAAGATATTCCGAATGACGTGCTTAATAATGGTATGATGGTGGTGTAAAATACCTCGTTATTACATAACACACGTCCAATAATTTTATTATCCAAACTGGAATTACCGTCATGTAATTTTTCTTAACTTTATTTTTTCTTGAATTCACTCCCAAATATAGATTTACTCCCATGGCTTTATATTTTTCTATTAAATTGCTATATTCATTCCAATCCGATACCAGAATATAAGCTTAGTTTGTAGTTGACAAATAGGGCGCCCTCTTTTCCATTTATATAAATAATTGTAAGGATTCTAGGTGGTATAATACATTGAAATTAAAACTTAAATAAAGTTGGATAAATCGAAATATCGCTAATTATATCGTCTAATCTTTTTATATTTACTAACAGCGAAGGGGTTTTTTTAAAATGTTTGCATAATTAATCAAAGAATTTTCAAGAATTTTAAAATTCATCATCGCTTGGATATCCTCTGAGTTAATTTAAACAATTTCATAATTGTTACTATTCACTCTTTCAACAATAAGTTCTAATTTTTAATTGATTTAATATGTATATACTGTATGTACAATATAACTGAAACATTATCATTAATAGTATTATAAATAAAAAATTTAAGTTTTGAGAAACAATGTTTGGCTCCAGATGTAAATCATATTGTTGAGATTAGGATGTGGAATTTTTTATTATCGTTAAAAAAAGATTGATGATTTCGTTTTTAATAGTTGCATTATATCTAAAACTCAAATTCAAATATTTACAAAAAATTAATATAGAAACAGCAATCTTATAAAGTTAAAAGTTAAAAGGCCGGGCACGTGACAAATGTAACATACGGAAGTTTTTGTTTAAATTTTTGTCGAGAGTTAATTAGAGATCTTTGATGTGAATTTATAAATGATTACATTTAATAATTTTTTTTTTTTTTTTTTTTTTTTTGTTAAAACGCTTTTTTTTTTTTTTTTTTTTTTTGGTAACACGCGTTTCTTTATTAAAAATCATATTACGTAATAATATCAACAAAGTAAATATATAATTTGATATATAAATTAACTATATATCCAATTATTCCATCTATAATAACACCCGCAAAATCTGTTGATCGATCTGAATATTTCAACATTACTATATATATATATATCTAATTGTTTTCCTGTGTGACAGTCACGTTTAGATTACATATTTATATCTGTGTTCCCGTAACGTTTAGACTACAATTTATACCTGTGTATCCGTAACGTTTAGACTACGAATTTATACCTGTGCACCCGGTCGTACCGATCACGTGTATGTTTATCTGACGTTGCGAAGCAACGGGTTCAACGGCTAGTAAATATATAAAAATTAAATAAATTTTTTAAGTAATTCATGTCAATATAATAAATCTATCCATTATAATAATGTAGTGTGCTCTAAAATAAACATAATTAAAATAAACATTATTGCATTTTATTTTGTAATAAGACAATCAATGGATCCTAATAGATGAGATCTAATCAAATAATTTAGAAAGATATGACATGGATTCTATTAAACTTTGACTGGACAGAATAAAATTTAAATGATTAAATTTTCCAATTAGATCCTTTTAAGATGTTGTTCCGTTCTTTATAAGTTCATATAATCAATATAAATTACAAAAAAATCACGCGTGGCAAATTTACCGAAAATAAACAAAATTCTATAATTTTTTTAATAGCAAATAATTTTTAATTATCAATTGATATATGAATTTTGACAAAAATTTTATTATAAATATTGTCATATATTTACTTGATTTTTGAATCTAATTTATAATTTTACTATTTAAGCTTCCAGACAAATTTGTAAGAAAAGTTGATGTAACATGTATAAAGTAAAAGAATAATCATTTTAATGTTTTATTGAACACTTGGAATACTTCATAATTTTCCACTGTGAATCCTTCTGAAATACCTATGTCAGGATAACGAGTACTCTTGGTATCATAAGTCCAATTATTACCAGAATAGCAATATAAGCCGCCCATACTAGGTCCTTGATTATTATAACAATAAACAGCAGAATATGCATCACTATTATTATTCACCAATCCTAATTTTGCACTAGAAGTATCTTTTCCGTCTGTAAAATTAAATAGAAAGCTACTTGAAGTAATTTTCGCTCCACTTCCACTCCAATCAAGTGGGTTATAACCTCCAATTAATTGTGTTGATCCTTGAATTTTGGCTATCCAAATAGTAGCTCCTTTATTATTACAATTCCTATGGAATGATTCAAAATTAAATCCATCTCGACTTGAACGATATAATAAATTAAATTCATAGGGAATATTTTTACTATCATATTGAGAAGAAATTTTATCAATCCATGATGCAAACAAAGGAATGTGTTTTGATTCAATTAAGGTTGAATCAAGTTTAAATTTTAAATTTGGCTTTCTTGAAGGCGCTATATTAGTTCTAGGCTGCATATTAGGAACTATATGAAATTCTAATAGGTCATGAATTAATTCCTTTGGTAAGATGTCTTTATAACAATAAACCTTGTAAAAAAAGTCTGTAGGTTTAATATCATAAAATCGAATTAAGGAAATAAACCTGTGTAATGACTTTTCAATCTTTACAATATGTTCTTTGCTCCATTTTTTTGGATCACTTTGATCATTCTTCATATTTTGTTGATTAAAACACCATTTTAATAAACTTTCCCAAACTTCAATTTCATCCATATTTAAATCATCTCTTTTTAACAATAATTCCAATAAATGAGCTTTTAAATTAATAAATTTCTCAGAGTCAAATAATATTTTAGGTTCATCACAAATTTTTTCAAGACAAAAATTCCATAAATTTGTAAAAGTTTCATGTTGATAAACAGTTTCGAGAATACCGGCAGGATTTTGGTGTAAAAATTCAGTTTGGTGCTCAATCAAATATTCTTGAATATAAGAAATTAATTGATGAATATTAAGTTCATCCACAGCTATCAATAATTTCAATACATCTGGTCCTTGCAAATTTTTCAATTCAATATTTCCACAATATATAAATCTTAATATCAAAAATTAAATATTTTATAAATAACAATAATAGAGCAAACCTATGTTAATTATAAATTTTACCTGAGAATGATGTTAAATAAATGAGGAGAAATATTTGGTTTTCTTAAAATGAATTTTCCATCTTTTTTCTCGGCCCATTCATTAGAAAATGCAGTACGAAAGTATTGAGACCTGATACATAAAATATTTGAATGAGCATGAATTTCTTTTACATTTGACTCTTCTCCAACATAAATAATAACGTCATATCCTATTTCTGTTTCCAAAAGATTTTCGTAATCATTGGATAACTCTGTTAAAAATTTTGAAGACATTGTTTGAATAAAAATTATAAGTTGTGATACATTTGCACATATATATACGCATGTAAATTTTTTAACCTATTATAGTTAATTAAATTGAGGATTAACTAATTTAGGCATAGATAATTCGTGCTGCGTCTATCTGTATTACATGGTTATTCATATATATTCAATAAAATCGAGTGATTAAAGTGAAATTGTAAAAAATGATATCATAATTTGAAAGTCTTTTAATAATAATAGTGGGGTATGCAATGAAAAAGGTTTTTATAAAATTTGTTTCTTTCTGACTGTCCGATTCTTATTTATTATTTTAAGGTACGCTTAGTACAATTTTACGTAATATATACTTTCCAATTTTTTTGAAAGTCATGTAATACTGGATGAATTATCAATTTAATCTTCAAACTTTTTATATGTTGTAATTAATATATATATAATCACACTTATCTATTATCACCAATTTTTGTCTTGTCGAAAGTGATGGTGATTATAAACAGGTCTGGCTGTAATAGTATTCAAAAAGCCATATTTTATTTAACTATTATTATTTGTCCAAAGCTTTAGCTGAGGACATCTTCATGCAAGGATTGTCTGTTCGCACACGTATTCCTCCAATGAAGTTTCTTGTTGTGCTGACACGTTTTCCCCAGTTAAATCTGCTATTATTATATATTTTAATGATTTAATTTCCTTTTGTACTCCCGTCGCAATTTACACATTTTGTGATACGTTTCTTTTTTGTAATACGTTATAAATTTTATTTTTTGTATTTTTATTTTTGTGTTACTTGCGATATCGTTTCGGACTTCTCCAACGGTTTTCCGTTTTCCTAGTTTACTATAAAGAATAAAGGAGTCTATAATGAGAACTCGATCCATAGATCGCTTCAGGCTTAGCATTTGATTAAGCAGGTGATTTTGGCTTATAGTCAGCTAAAGTCCCGCGTTTAAACGAAATTTATCGCTTTATAAATAAAAAAAATAATTGTATTAGTGTAAGTAATATTAAAGACGAAAATATTAACTTTTCAGATAAAGTTAATTTAGGTATTGTGCCATATAATTTTTTCTATTTATTTTTTTAAAAGTTTTTAGGTGAAAGGATTAAATATTTTTGGGAATTCCAAAATACCGTACTTCAGACTCAAAAATGATTTTATTTTTTATTGAAGAAGATTTTAAATTTTGATAACATTTTTCAGACTTAAAAATAATCATGAAAATTTCCGTTCATTACTTTGACAAGCTCTCAAGAATTACAAATAATATTTTTTTTTTTTTTTTTTTGAATAAATACGATTGCTTCCAATTATCAATAAAATGACTTTAAAGAAATAAAATAGTCAAAATTATAAATTAACTGTCCTAATTAAAACGATCACAGTGAGACTTAGAAAGATTTGTAAACTAAAAGCTCATCATGATATATGAAATTCTGTTTGGTAATAAAAAAATTATTCAATTCGATGTCATCAGTTTGACAAGTTAAATAAAATCTATTATCTTTATTATAAGATGTTTTAGGATTCAAAGTTTTCGTGGAATAATACATAAATATAACAGCATTAAAAACTAATATACTACTAAATAAATAAGTATATCGTAAATAAAGATATTGTAAAGATAATAAACTTTGAATCATCCTTTAACAACTTGAAATACTTCATAATCATCTACCTCGAAATTATTTTTTGGTATACTATGAATTCTATTATAGGAATAATCTGTAGTACTGCTCCAAGTTCCAAGAGTTCCTATAGAATCTTCATATAAATCACCACCACCAAATACTGGACCACGTTGTAATAAATTTTGTACAGAATAATAATCACCTTTACTATAACCTACAATTGCAGATTGAAAATTCTTTCTATCTGGAAACGAAAATATGAAACTATCTTTTGTAGACTTATGACACTGACATGAATCCCAGAATAGAGGATTATATCCTCCAACTATTTGTTCAGTATTTTTGACCTTAGCAACGACAATAGTAGCTCCCTTATTATCGCACTTATTATGAAATGTTGCGGGTGTATTACCATCTCTACTAGCACGATAAAGCAAATTAATACAATAAGGAACATTTTTCACATTATAATGAGAATCATTTTTCTTTTCAATCCAACTTGCGATAATGGCAAAATGTTGAGGTTTAATTAAAGTTGAATCAGAGATATTTTTTGGTTTCCTGGAAGGTTGTACATTTATATTTAATTTATTTGGTACCATATGAAAAGTAAGTATATTGGTAATTAAATCATCTGGCAACAATCCCTTATAAGGGAATACTTTCGAAAGAAAATCTTCTGGAGAGATATCATAAAACCTAATTAGGGGAATAAATCTATGAATAGCTCTTTCCATAATTGTAACATCTTCCTTATTCCACTTCTTAACATCTTGCGAGACATTTGAATGTTGTGCCAAACACCACTTGATTAAATCATTCCAGATAATAATTTCATCTAAATTTAAATCATCCCGTTTTAAAAGTAATTCCAATAAAGGTGCCTTTAAATTAATGAATTTGTCAGATTTAAATAATATTTCGGGTTCTTCACAAATTTTTTCAAGATAAAAATTCCATAAATCCTTGAACGATTCATGCTGATAAATTGTTTCAAGAATCTCTATAGAATTTTGCTGTCGCAAAAACTCATGTCGATGATTAATTAAATACTCTTGAATACAAGGGATTAAAGTTTGGATATTAAGTTCATCCGCTGCCATTAAAAGTTTTAATATTTCTGAACCTTGTAAATTAGCTAAATTAATCTTTCCGCAATAAATGAACCTAAATATAATTTTTTTTTTAAAAAAAAAATTAATTATTGGACAACCAATTTATAACTTTAAAACACTGACCGGCATTACATTATAAATCCACCACTGGTGACCGTCACCACTGGTGATATTTAGCAATACTTACCTTAAAATGATATTAAATATTTTAGGAGAAATATTAGGCTTTTTAAAAATAAAATTTCCATCCTTTTTCTCAGCCCATTCCTTAGAAAATCCCGTACGAAAATATTGTGACCTTGTACGTAAAACAAGTGAATGTGCATGTATTTCTTTTAAATCTTCATTTTCACCAGCATATATAATAACGTCATATTCTTCGTCTGTTTCAAGTAAATTTTCAAAATCATTGGAAACTTCTTGAAGATATTCGAAAGACATTTTGTCTAAATGAAGATAATTTTTTTTTTTTAGAAGGTTATAATAGAAAAATTGGGTAGATCTTCACTATTTTGAAATTTGAATTGTTCAAATTTTATTTTGCAAATCCACAAATCACATGAAATAATTCGGTTTTTCTCTTGTTTCCTTTCTTTGAAATCTTGTGGTACGTTACGTTAATCAATAATTGTAACCATAATAAAATTTCTTACATCAAAATTATTATACAAATTTTATCAGTTATAGCCGATCATAACCGGTTTTTACCGGTTCGGTTATCGGTTCGGGTTTCAGTCCGGTTAACCATCGGTTTTATATATATATATAAAAAACAGATCAAAAAGCCGATAGGTTAATTGTAAATTTTTAATATATTCCGGAAAAAAAAAGTGTTTTATTATCGAGAATACCTAGGGATGGCAAAAACCATGTTTTAATTCGTGATTCAGATAAGAATGAGTGAGCAATTTTGCGATTCCCAAATGTGGGTGTCCTTACATATATAAATCCATCAATTTTCAGCCAAATCATTTGAAATTTTTACTGAAAAAACTTTAAGATTAGCTCTATCATATTTAAGTATTTAATATTATATTTATAACAGCTTTAAATTTCAAAAATAATTTACAAAATAGGAGTAATAAAAAATAAAAAAAAATTAAAAAGAATTTTTTTACAAATTTTTTTAAAAAAATGCTAGGTTTATATTCAGAACATATGATTTTATGGAGTTTAATCTATTTTTAAACTTTTAAAATTAGTATTTAATTTGTGATTTATGTAAAAATAAGGAGTAAATCACTAATTAAATTTGAAAAAAATAAAAAAACTTGTTTTT
>QZLH01000450.1:0-28545 GCA_003833135.1 Oehlia diaphana | reverse complement strand
TACCTTAATAAAGATGCGTTACAGTTTAAAAAAAAAAAAAAAAAAATCATCATTGGACTAAATATTGGGATTAATGGAAAAATATAAGACATTAGGAATTATTAAAAAAAATTTCCTTTAAAATTTTTTTAGAATTTAAGAAAGTAATTAGTAGTTATTCATGAATTGTATTTTTATTTTTACATAATAAATTATGAATTATTATGTTTTAAACTATTTCAACTTTTGATAACTATTATTACAAAAATATTTAATGAATTTATTTAATTTTATATGAAATTCGTCCAAAATTTATCCAATGCATGGGGTATCGAAGCATGTTTGGTGATACAGAAATGATTACCCCCTGCAATAAATCGTCATGTGATTGAACATTTATAAGCGGCGATGTGATGTAATAACATCTTGTGTGACAACATATTGTAATCATGTGATAAATAAACGAACGCCAAAATTATTACGTGAACTAAAGGCATATAATATCTCACCCCTTCATATGTTACACATTGCTAAATTTCGCACTAGCTATTGTTGATCAATTATAGTATAGTAGTACAGATGATGGCATTTTTGCAAAATATAAACATTGTGTCATAGATTATATGATTACCTCTTTATTAAACACCTTGGCGCCGTATTTCATATTTTGTGTCATATGAACAATCAAATTTACTTCTTTATTAAACACCTTTACGCGCCGTATTTCATATTTTAATAAGTTTACATGTCAATCAAAAAAAAAAAATGTTCTACTTAAACGAAGATGTTCTTTATTTGGTATTAAAAGAACTGGAAGATGATGGAAAAACCCTTTATCTATGCCTTACAGTTAATAAAACTTGGTGTGAAATAATCATTCCAATTTTATGGAAAAATCCTTGGAAATATTTGAAAGGAAATCTACTAAAAAAGAAGTTATTATTTATAAACATTATTATTTCACACTTATCGGATGCGTCAAGAAATAATTTAAAGAGTCTAAAAGTTGATATTTTGACAAATTCATACACCAAACCTTTATTCAATTATATTAGTTTTTGTAAATACTTAAATTTACATAATTTAAATGAAATATTTAATATTATTAATCATAATAATGATGCTAAAAAAGAAATATTTAATCTATTTATTAACGAAAATACTAGATTAACACACCTTTATGTACCAAATCAATTTGATTATCCTATACATCTTATTCCTGGAGCCAATCTATGCTTTTCAAATCTTAAATTTCTCAGCTGTAATACTAGCATCAATGACAATGTTTTAAGTGGATTAACAGAAATGTGTAAATCAATTACAGATATAGAACTGGTTGTCAAAGAAGATAAAAACAATTACGGAATTGTAAAATTAATCGAAGCTACAAAAAAGTTATTTAATGTTCGCCTTTTAGTTGACAGCTATTATAAATATGATGAACCTTTTTGTAAAGTTCTTGAAAATTCGTTGATTAAACATTCAAATTTTATACGGCATTTTTATATGACTAAACAACCCGACACAAAAATTATTTCATCTCTTGTAAACTTAAATAGGTTAGAATTGAAAATTTACGGTGGTACTAATATGACATGGAATTGTTTAGAGAATTTATCTCTACCCTTTTTACAAATTTTAAAAGCTCAATGTATTCCTGTCGAAGTTTTAACAAATTTAATTAAAAATACAAATAACAATCTTATTAAAATAAAAATTGAAGAAATATCCCATTATGAGATTCATAATAAAAAAATTATTCAGACTATTTATCGAAATTGTCCAAACCTGAAATATCTCAAATTATTATTTAGAAATAGTAATATTTTAGAATTGGAAAATCTATTAATCAATTGTCAAGGTTTAAGTGGGTTATATATTATTATTGATAATTCTTATTATTTCGGAGGTGATTTATTTGATTGGGGTTATTTATTCGAAGTTTTGACTAAATCATCACCAATTAGTTTGTTTAAGATTAAACTTCAATTTGATGAGGCACCTACAATGGAATCTTTAAAAATTTTTTTTGATAATTGGAAAGGTAGACATTCCTTATCATTACAAACTTTACAAGTTAATAGTGATGGCGTAAATTTATTGAATTGGGATTATAGATATTTAGATTTAGTAGATGAATGTAAAACAAATGGAATTATTAAAAAATATAAACATGATGTTTGGACTTTTCAAGGATTTTGAATGGGATTTATATTCCATCTTTTTTCCGTAAAAGGCTCGTATTTCCGGAATTAATAATCTTATATCGCGGAATTTATCGAATTATTTACATTTTTCGTGAATGAATCCGTGAAAGGCTCATTTTTATGGAGTTTTTACAGAAATAACGGATAAAATTTTTTATAGGGATAAAAATATTTAATTTATAAAACTAGTAATTGACGTTTTTATATATTATAGGTTTATGTATTATTTGTATTATTAGGATTTTTATATGTAGATTTTAAATAAGAAATGTTATGTATTACGAATAGGCTGCATAATAATTTTATAAATTATGTAAAATTTATCTTTTAAGTTGACAAATAATAGTTGTATTTATCTTTATAAATATATGTTTTTTCTTTATTATGTAATTTATGTAATTTAATTTTAATAAGTTTTTTATTTATTTATTTTAATGAATAATTAAATGTGTTTGTTTAGTATGCCTAATAAAATTTAGTATTAATTAAAAAAATTTCATATATATAAATTATAAATGATTAAAATTTTTGTTCAATCCACTCAAAATCTTCAAAAATATATTCATTCAAAACATGATCATATTTTTTAATAATTCCTTCTACTTTATATTTTTCTATCAAATCAAAAAGTTCATCCCAATACTTATTATATTGAATGGTTTGTAATAACATAGGGTGTCTACCTTTCCAATTATCAAAGAACAATTTTAATGATTCCAACTTTGGTGTTTTATTAAAATAGATTTTAAACTTAAATAAATTAGTTGGTGATGATTTAGCCAATACTTTAAATAAGTTTTCAAATATACAATCGTTATATAAATTCATACCAGTAATTAAAAATAATCCATCTAAATATTGACACCTTGTTAATAATTTTTCTAATTCCAAAATATTACTACTCTTAAATAATAATTTAAGATATTTAAGGTTTGGACAGTTTTTATAAATAGCCTGAATAATCCTCTTATTACTAAAATCATCATTATGTATATAACTAATACTTATTTCATTAAGATATCCATTTGTATTATCAATTAAACTAGCTAAAACATCGAAAGGAATTTCTTTAGCTTTTAAAATTTGTAAGAAAGGTAAGGACAAATCTTTTAAACAATCCCACGTGGCTACAGTCGTAAAGTTATTACATCCTAATTCTAATCTTTTTAAATTTACAAAAGATGAAAGAATATTTGTAATAGGACTTTTATTCGTTATAAACTCTTGTATAAAATTTGCATGCTTAGTAAAAGAATTTTCAAGAATTTTATAAAATGGTTCATAGACCCTATAGTTCTCTGTTATAAGACGAATAGTAAATAATTTTTTGGGGGCTTCTATTAATTTAACAATTCCATAGTTGCTTTTAACTACTTCAATAAGTTCCAATGCTTTAATTGATTTGCATATTTCTGTTAATCCATTCAAAGCATTATCAGTGATACAAGTATTACAACTGAGAAATTCAAGTTCTGAAAAGCAATGATCGGTTCCAGGAATAAGATGTATTTGATAATTAAATCTATGAGGTATGTAAAGGTGTGTAAATTTTGTATTTTCATTAATAAAAAGATTGATAACTTCATTTTTAACGGTTGAAGTTTCGATGAAAATATTCGCATTAATCATTCTTTCGATTACATTTAAATTTAAGTGCTTACAAAAACTAATATAATTAAATAAAGGTTTAGTATATGAATCAGTTAAAAAATCGACTCCTTGACTTTTTAAATTATTTTTTGATTCATCTGATAAATGTGAGATGATTACGTTTAATAATAAATTTTCGTTTTCTCCTATTAAATCTTTCCAAGGATCTTTCCATAAAAACGGAATAACTATTTCACACCAGGTTTTATTAACTAAAAGACATGAATAAAGGGTTTTATTATCAGAATGAAACACTTTAAATATTAAATTAAGTACATCTCCATTTAGCTTGGACATTTTTTTTTTTTTTTTTTTTTTTTTTTTTTTTTTTTGAAAAAAAAAAAATATAAATAGTTGCGTTTGTAACATGTTGTACGACATAATAATTACTCATGTGCCAATCTAATATATACCAATTTCCTATTTAAGAATTAACAAGGTTATCCATGTCATCATTGTTAATTCTTAAAAAAAAATTCAATTTGTTACAATTTTATAAGTATCTGATAAGTTAGACATCTGTTAATCACTCGTGGATTCTTTAACGCACTACTACACGTGAGTCAACGAATTTTTTTTTTACCAGGACCCCCGAGAAATATATACTGTAAATAGGTAACAAGAGATCGGCATTAATTTATTATATATCCAGAATTATCATAGTGCTGTCTGCATTATCCAAAAAAAAGAAGGAACTACATTTACTACATAAACCGTTTATATTGCTCAGAGTGACGTTTTGCATTTTGTATAGAGTAAAATTAAGACGAATCTACTGTATTGTGAATATAGGCGTAGAATCTAATGATAGTAATTTTTTTTTTACAAGTATAAATTTAATATCCGATATTAGCTAGGTTTTTAACTTTTTAATATATTATTATTATTTTTTTTTAAGTAATAAATAGTTATTGAATGGGGGGATAGAAATATCGGTTGAAGATCAATATCCCCCCATCCAATAGCTAAGTTATAGTTCGGTCATTAGGAATACTGCGGTGACCAATAGTGAGTAACGTAGATTGGCTAAGTACGTAACGTAAGGTAGCTAAAATTATGTATGTATTCTACGTTACTCCCCTTAATTTAAGACATGTAACGTAAGATTATTTTTTATACTTTACGTTATTTCAAGGCACAGAACGTATGTAAAATTTAATAAATACCTTAATATATAGATCACGTGACTAAATGGCATGTATTAAGTTCTGATAAGTACAAAAATTGAAATATGATAAATATAATAAAATTTTGTATTATGAGTATATTTTGACCTGTTGAACAATATTTAATTAATAAAACAATCGATTTCATTTAACATTATACTTTATAGTTAGAAAACAGGAAAAAGAAAATTACTGTTATGAAAAATGCAAATATCTCCCCACACCCATTATACTACACTTATAAGAATTGAAGGTCATGCTGAAGAACTTAATAAAGAAAGTCGAATTCATTGACCAAAGTGATGAAATTACGCTCTGAAGTTAAATAACGAAATTTAAATGAAAATCAATAACCAAATAAACCAATATTATCATTAGATAGAGTCGTCCTCTACAATACTCGATCAATAATTAAGATGACTTATAGTGCCCATATGATATTAAAGAGTTTCAATTAATATAATTTCACAATTCCAATTGACTAAAATATATTCGTTAATCCATCTAAACATTTTCTTTGATTCCTAATTTTATAGCTAAGAAATTCATGTTCTGTAAAATACTCCATAGTTTTAGTATTTATAATTAAATTGTTGAGAGGTACTATCTTTTTATATAAAAGTATACAAATTTGTACAATCAACTTGAACTCGAAATTTCCCAACACGTGACATCTAACCAATCAAATACGTCAAGTATCCTTGTTATAAAGAATCAGCCAATTAAATTCTTTGAATTCTTCGCTTACACAATCTTCAGTATAGCGAATTTAGATATGAAAACCGGAGGGTTCGTTATATCGAGAGCTGACTATATTCCTATTATGATATAAAAAAGATCCATTGTTTCATTTTTAATAAATAAATATACGGTAATCATCCTTTTATTTTACTTGCTTTCAAAAATTAATATAATTAAATAGCGGTCTTTGATATGAATTTATCATCCTAATCTCGATAAATATGAAATAATTATATTGTAATTACAGTTATTGATATTAATTGACTATCAAAAGAAATTTTCAAAATGGAAAAATTTTATTTTCTTCTACTACTATCCACACTCCATCATCATCGCATCACCACCACCTCCTCCACCCTCCTACACGCAAAATTCTTTATATACTGTATATACTTTTTTTCTTTCCGTTGTCTAATAATAAAGTTAGCCAACTTTTTTTCTTGTAGAGGTAACGAAGATTACTGTAACAAAAATAAGGTCATCAGCATAATATAGATTTTTTACTGAACCAATCATAATTTTATCATTCAAAAGTCAGATTTTATGGCTAGTGTTCAAAATTAAGATATTAAAATAACGTAGCTATTAAAATTAATTATGATGGTTTTTAAAATTTTACAATTTTAAAATCTAGCTACTTCAAATTTATGACCGTTATAAATTAATTTTAATCAAATAAATAATGCAACACAATATAATCAAATAATTTCGGTTTTGACAAATTTCAATAAATTTTGGAGTTCCTAAATATCTAAATAATTATTCGTAATTTTAAATTATTTCTATTATTGATTCTCTTGTATTTCAGTGCAGACGGTCACTTCTCCGGTAAATATTAAGTACGGATCTCCGTGTCGTTTTAATGATCTTGATATAGCACCGATAGTTCGTGGTACAATACCTTCAAACAAAACTTCCCCCTCCATTGTAATTTTGATCGGAGAATCCATATCCACCATAGTGTCGTTCAAAAGAATTGTCACATTTTTATAATCTTTAGTTTGAATATCGAAATTTTGACCATCACGCGTGGCAGTTACTTTTGTATATTCACGAATTTGATCTTTTGGAAGTTCCAACCAAAAAAATCGATCCCGCGTAACAGCATCTTGCCACCAAATCACACGATCAGGTGTCGGGTTTCGAGTATACTGTGCCATCCAATCTAGTGCGGCCTTTTCCTTTCCCATCATCCAATGTCCCATATCATCATAAATTTCTGCCCAATGAATGTAACCATTAGGATCTTCATTGTGAAGTTTTGCAAGTTTTTCTGCCCATTCTTGTCCAACTTTGTTTCGATTGTAGGCAAAATCGTCGGCTCCTACATGGATCGTAAATGGTGTGTTGCGTAAACCCAATGGTGACGCATCATTAGGATGTCCTGCATTCATATTTGCAGCTGCCCAACGATCAGCTGTTCGTGGAACAAGTTTATATACACCATCACCACCCGCTGAATATCCCGTTAAATATACCTTGTTTGGGTTAACACCTTCAAAAATTACCATATTCTCGATAATTCGATCAAACATATGATCAATTTCTGGTCGATGCCATAAGTCCCAGGTATTACCAGGAGCTCGAGGCGCTAAATAAACACCTTCCTCGATGGTATATAAATTTTTTTGATTTTCCCATTGTGAATCATTAATATAAGGTTCAGTATTACCACCTCCATGAAGTGAAATGAATAAGCTCTTTTCACCAAACGGCTTTTCACCAAATGTTTTGAACCATATAGGCATAGAAGTATCTTGATAGTTAATTAACAAATTTTCTTGTTTACGTTCTTTTTTAGCTGTATTAATATAATTCTCCCATAATGTGTCCACACAATAATCACATTCTGATTTAGTTAAAGGTATCATTGCAATATCAGTATTTTCGAGAAAAGAATAAAAATCACCTTCATATTGTTGGGATAAATGTTTGTGCAGATCGTCAAATGGGACATTCTTAGTAATCCTAGTGCGCTTTATACTAGTCATTGATAAACTTTTGTTTAGAATTGTTAAAAAGTTCTGAAACTAGACTGAAATGTTGAATATATATAGGAATTATTCGAGAAAAAGATAAATAATTTAAAGGTTGTATTAATTTATTATCATTTCGTGGTTGAAAATGTAAGAATCTTTCCAAACAGGAGTATGCGGTAATGCAGAATGCTTATATATATGTAAGGTTGTCATACAAGCGATTATCTTTCGTCGTGTAATGTTGCATGCACTATTTGTGCAAGGACAGCAAGGTATAATTGTGATTGTACAGGACGTTACCATATAAAGATAAAAAAATGATTATTATCATTGAACTTTTACTTTAACTGGAGATCCGAATAAGATTTAAAAATGTTTATGTAACAAATTCCTTTATATGAAGCTATTTTAAGAAGGGTGAATTTATTCCTCACACTGGGTTATTCCTCACTCCCAAGTCATAAATTGTCAAAAATGTCAAAAATGGTATTTATAACCTTTCTTAAGGTATTAAGTAAATTTGTAGAGCAGACAAAATACCTATAAGATGTGATTTTGAAGGCTATACGAAGCTTATATTAAGTTTTATTAAAAAAAAAAAAAAATATTTTTCGTCAAAATTACTTCTTTCTTAAAATGATCGGCAAATGATAAGCATGACGTCATTTTTATATATTAATTCAGGGGGCCGGGTGAGAAATAAATTTTTTTATATACACGTGTACTGTATTTTGACAACTGATACGACAACTTAAAATAAATCAGGTCAATTATACGGATTTTGGTATAATTTTATGTTTTTTTCGTAAATCCCAATGACACGGAATTCGAAAAGAACGAGCTATTAATAGTTTACTTCGTTAAGAAATTCCTGAATAAAGATATTATACAATTTATTTAGTTCCGGACTTATAAAAAAAATCAGTTACTTTAATTCAGACATATGATTATTAATCTAATAGAGATCATCTTGAATTCTGTTCAAATAATTAATTTTAAATTCATTTTAACTTCAAAATAAATTATTTAAAGTACATGTGAAGTAATTTTATAATTGTAAACTTTCAAATGTTTTAATTTTTATTTTATTATTTCCAAAAAATCATGAATTTCAGTATTTTAGTTGAATTGGTTCCACAGTACGCTCAATTAAAAAAAAAAGATCAAATTGTTTTTTACATTATGATTTAGATTTATAAATTCCTTTTTTTAAAAATAGGTAAGTAATATAAGTATATAAGTTAAAATTAAAAATTAATATATCGAAAAAATAAAATAAAATGAAGATTTCGTATTATTAGAGATATTAATACATTCGAACCAGAGATGGTAATCGCTTTTTTCAAGGTATAAAACATTAACGATGGAGTATGACGTTCGATAATGAAGATACTAACGCTCGGCAATAGGGTAACCAGCAATAGGTTAAGCTTCCTTCCTAAAAATCTCTCCGACTACAGCTAATGCACAGCCATACATGTTATCATTTAGATCCCCAACAATAACTCTAATAGTGTATACATCAGGAAGATTAACCGGTGTCGGAACTTTTGATGCATTTATAGAAAATGGAGTTCCAGCTTTAACTGGTTCAACGAATTTCTGAAAATAGTGGGCAGTTAAGGGAAATGCGCCGGTCGAATCAGCAAATCCAATCATAAGTACGGTATTATATGCGAGGATATCATCATTTAGTGTACCAGTAACAGTAAAACTCTCGAGTTTTTTAGCAACAGGAGGGTCAGGATTAATTTTTACAGTGAGTGGTACAACGTCTTTACCAAGACATGAATTAAAATTAGTTTCTCTTTTACGAAGTTTGTGTGGAACGGCATTGATCATAGACAGTGTAACCAATAAAATAAAGATAATAGTAAAATTTCGGTTCATGATTTCTTGATTTCTTTGCAAAGATTTCTTGACAAATATTTGGTTCACGCTAATTTTTTTTTGTTTTTTTTACTGTGAATAATTTAATTTAGTAAATATTTCTTTGTCGTTAACTTGCCTTCAGAATTGCTTCCTTTTATAGAGAAAAAAATTTATTTTTAACTTTTACTTTTTTATGATCCGAGATCCACATTTTTTATAATTAGAAACAGTAACATGATTAGCAAATTTTTTTTTTGCGTATGGTATCAAAAATAAATTTTTCGTATGACGATTTATCAAAAAAGTATAATTTTATATGGTCATATCATATTGATCATTTTTTTTGTTCTCTTTTTTTGGGTCTCAAAAGGATGTATATTTCCTTTTTAGGAAAGTTATTTTTAAAATTCGAGATTTGCATTTAATGATAATCACTTTTCCAAATGCTTGGCAATTAATGCAAAATAGTTTATATTTAACTCTAAATGCTTTGTACTTCAAATTCAAACGATATGGTGTTTAATATCAAACAATATGTACTTCACCTGCCAAGTCCGGTATTTATAGTAAAATCGTATCAGAGTACGTCGGGAAAGTGAGTATTGGGAAATCGGATCCGATTGAACGTGATTTTTTGATCGGTTACACCAATATTTAACTGTGGAATAATCAACTAACCGATTAACGTGAAAGTAAGTCGTTTTCGAGGCGATAAATACACAACGAAAACACCAACTGATTTAGTCTGTTGATAGTTTAACATGATCAATCAATCATCTGCTCAAAATTGAACTTTAATCACAAATTTTAAAATTGCAAATTTGCAATCGAAGTAGAATATTTTCACACCAAAATATGACGTAAAGTAGCCTTATCAATATCAAACAACGCAAATATAATGATTCTTAAAATAATTGATTTTACTAAACAATTATTATTTTATTTTCTTTTGTTTCGAGTATTTTGGCTAGCAAACAATTGCATCTTTAATAAATTTGTTAATTGTCGATTCGTCTAAGAACGGCACTGCGTTACCGGGGTTAAATTTGCCGATTTTGTGCTAGAACACAATCTTCAGAAAAGGATATTTTCATAGACAACATATTAACTATAAATAAAAGTCGTATGATATACTGAAAAAATACTTGAAAAAAAAGAATTGTTAAAAAAAAATCATACGTTCATATGCAAAATAATGAGTTTACTATGTACGCGCGTCAGATTTACACCTTAAAATGTAAGAAATTTCAATATTTTATTTTACTATATTATGTTATTTACATTATAAACATATATTTTTTGGCTTTCTAAGCTTTTTTTAAAGACTTTTTTTTAAATATTTTTCATTATAGAACTAGTAAAAAATTGAAGGATACTTTTATTTGTGAAATGGGTGAAATGGGTGAAAGTTTATCCCGCGCGTAAGATGTAAAAAACGGGTTTTTTTATTATCGTTAATATCCTCGAATTTTATTAGTAACGCAGTGCCGATTTTAGACGGATTGGCAATTAAATAATTCCCTAATCACCTAATTGTCATCGTAATTTGTTAATGACGTGAAATCATGATTATAATAATAAAAGATTTTTATTTTTAAATAAATTTATGTAAATTGAAATTTATTATAATTTTTTGTCTTCTTAATTTATTCGTTATAATGAGAATTAGAAAGCGACGATTTTCTTTAACGATATAAATAATGATTTTATATTCCGTGCGTATATCATTAATATTATGGTTTTATAATAGTGTTCCTTATGCCAATTAATTTGTGCTCATATAATTATTTTATATTATCGTTCTCTTTACTTTCTTTACTTGCAATGAACTCTGGGACATTAAAATTATTAAATATTTTATTCAAGGTAATAAAGAATCATATTAAATTAATATTTATAATATATCACAAATATCTAAGACAAACTTTTATACGATCTCTAAATAACACAAAACTCACAATCCTGACCCAGGTAAATGGATAAACTGTACTGTACGAAAATATTTTAGCCAATCATAACTCATTGTATACTTTTCAAATTTTATTATTTATCGTACAATAAAATCTGATTGGTGAGTTCTCACTTCGTACAGTACAGTTTATATGTATACTCGTCTATAAATCGATCGCGTGAATTTCTCTGTCCGCCACGTGATCATAACCCAATAAAATCGCAAATTTTAGTTTTTCGCTCCGGACTTACCATTTCTGTAACTCTACACTCTACAATAGATTTTTGAGTTGATCCCAAAATTCTATGTAATTGTATCGAATCGTATTTAAGTTTACCATTTAATTTTTAAGAATGACCTTAAATATATCTAAAATAAAAAAGCATTGAATCTAAGCACATCCAAACTTTCATTAAATAATTATATACTAGAGAAGAATGTTGTAATCATTTACTCCGATAAAAATGATGCACATTCAATTTTACTTGATAGATCAAAATATTTACGTACAAGTTTTTCTTGATAAATAAATCAAGAAAAGGATGGTAAAATAATTTTAGAAAATCAAACATACAGTATCTCCGTGCATACTTAAAATTATCTTGAAATGAATTTTAATAAAATTCTATAGATAAATTTTAAAATAGTAATTATTGGATTTCTTTGTTTAAAAAAAACTTTGTATGAATCTTAAAATTTTGATTAAATTTGTTAATTCCAAATTTTCATGAGAAATTTTTTATTAGATATGATTTTAAATTGACATATGGGAAAGTTTTTAATAAAATAATGTTTGACAAAACATTTTCTATCACATATGAAGACCCAAAGGGGAAATTGGCATGATAATAAAATTCGTTACTATTTCTTTCATAAGTATAAGGATTCATATGAGTTGATCACGATTTTGGGTGGTCGCGATTTTTGATAAAATTTGATTGGATGGCTGGATAACCATGTGATTATGATTACAACCTGATCGATGTACTAAATCATCGTCTTGTCATCTTTCTGCGTTCTTATTTCATGTGACAAATCAAATGAGGTTAAATCTACCATATGAATGTTAAAGATCCTGTCGAAGAAATATTATTTAGCGAAAATTATACTTACGCGAGTTTAAATTAAAAGCATTTTAAACCATCAATTTCTTAATTTCTTTGCACAAATTAATCAGAGTACGTAGTTTACTACGAATATAAAATATGTTTGACGATCTAGTCACAAATTGGGAAATTTGACTTAACTTTTTTTAATAAAGGTCTATCAAAAAAAGTAAAACAATTACCGTATGTATGTATATTGTAAATAAACGTCATTTCATATGATTTTAAAAGCTAAGGGAATTGTACTACTGATTAAACATGTGAAATAAAAGAAATCTAGATTATTTAAGTTGGTTTATTTTGGTCCTTATATAAAGAGTCAGTTAAAAAAAAACGTGGTTGAATTTTTCACTGAATCCATAAAATTTTATTTCTTTTTTTTTTTACTACCGCGAATTTCAAGGCACAATTTCTTAATTTTTCCTTCTCAATAATTTAAACAAATTGGTTCCCGATTGGTGACTTTCGAATCATGTGATTTTTATGGCTATCGGTTCATAGTACAATGTAAAATCAAAGCGTCATTAAATAAATTGACGTTAAAAAACTTAGATTCTATATCAAATCAAATTATTTTTTATGCTAACAATAGAAGAGATGGATATATGTTTAGGGAAATAGTTCAACTTATATTTGAATCTCATGATGAATCGAATTTCTGTGCAATATACTATGTAAGCTCGACGATGGAATACTAAATTTCAAATTTTTTTATGGGATCCTATATTTTTAAATGCCATCAACTTTGGTTATTCAAGTTATAATAATAATAGTAATAGTAGTGATGCTTTGGGTAAAATAACGAATGCCATGTTACTTTTGAAAAAATTAGTGTGTTTAAAGTAGGCTATCGCTTGAATCCATTATCATGAAATAATGAAATAGGATGTTTCTATTTTTTTTTCTTGATTTTAACTTAATGATTAATAAGGATAGTTAGGGATTAATATCCAATTGTCAAAGTAAAATTATTGGATAAATTATTATGAAAGCATTTGCTAATGATATTTTCATTAGTCGTAGTTTCTTGGCCATACTACATTTAGTGTGTGATCGTAATAATTAGATATGGGTTAGTCGATCCTAAGAGATAGGGATAAGGAATTTTAAAAGGCGGTATTTATGACACTATAGAAGTTTTTCACATCAAAAATGTAAATACATAACAAAAATGAACTTTATAACATCTGAGAAATTAACAATTATAAAAACTACGTAATTCTGGAATATTAAAATTTTAATTGGAAGATCTTAAGGAATCAAAAGGAATATTTTATTTTCACACCTGATCTTATTCATAATCATAACAACCAACTCTTGTTTTGGATGAGGGAAATCGGTAAACAAAAAGATCGTAACCTTGGGAAAAGGGTTGATTTTTGGGTTCTTTAAACCTTAATCATGGCTTGTGTTTCGTTGGGCTGGAAGGTCTTGGCTTTTATCTGGAGAAATTGGTACATTTGGTAGGCCGTAGGCGCTTTCGTTCGCGCTTAAACAATATTTAATTGTACAACGACTCTACTATTATACTACATGTCATGTGGATTTTTTTTCTTCATCACATCAATGATTAATAACACGAATCATACAATTTTTTCTTTTTGTTGGTAAAAGTGCATTAAAAATATTAAAATTACTCGTCCACCAAATTAATTTATCTTGTACCGTAGAGCAAAACAAAATGATATTCTCACTGAAAATGAAAAAATAATTTCTCAAATGTGGGGAGAATACTAATTTAGATTTATTAGAATAGATGATATACTAATGGTATGTTTGATTTTTACGAAAAACGCATTAAAAACCAAAACATCATAAGCAGTAGCTTAGGACCTTTATTATCGATTTTAAATAGTTTCATAATTTGTATGACCCTATAGTAGGGCCTATACGTTTTTTTATCATCCTTTACCTCTTAAAATGTAAAATTCTTATGATTATTTCTTTCCTTCAATTGGTTGAATGTCTTTTGATGGAATATAATAATATATATATATATATTCGATTAGTTAGTTTTTGTAATTTAAAAATCTCAAAATTTGAGTTTGATAAGTTAATTTAATAAGATTTTTGAATATTTAACTAGGAATGGAAGGTATGGAAACCATTGTAATTTCTGGAACGCAAAAAATTCGTGATGACGATTTACTGTACGTAATTAAATAAAAAATCTTGTGAACAAGATAATTTAACGTGAGATATAACATAATCGAGACGTGATGCCCAGCGTGATTAACCCTTAAAGCATAAAAAATTCTCGTACAATTACCATCGACTAATAAAGATTTTATATATTATCGTTCATATAAATTAAAACCCGTTAATATTTTTTTTTTTATGTGAAACTTAGTTAAAAATCTTGATCGAATAGTAACTTTTGATAATCTTTTTCTATATAATATATATCATGTTCCTAATACTTATTTTATTATTTCAGACTTTTATTCAAAATGTGAGGTTTTGTTCAATTAACCGATAATAAAATTACCTACTGACAATGTACATGTAAATTTCAACAACAATCAAAATAATATTATTCATTATAGTAAAAAAAATTTATTAACAAGAAAAAGGTAAAAAAAAAAAAATTCTGGTATTTCACAGTACATTCTTTTATTTTATCTTTTCAATAAAAAAACATGATTTGTCCACCAAATTGATATAATTTATTTATTTGTTACTGCTTTAGGAAGAATTGCTTTTTTTTTTTTTTTTTTTGATAACCTGAGAAGAAACTCGATAGTCGGCCAGCTTATAACCCTCCGAGACCGGTGACGACTAAGCCTGATAATGTTCTGAAAGATCGACCTCCAGTTGTTTGTTATAGCTATGAGGAACCAAGACATATCAGCCGACGATGTCCGAAGAAGAATGATACACCTGAGCCATTGAGTTAGTTGTTCATGCGAAGGGTAGTAACAAAGTTTAGCCAGTTAAGATAGAAGGAGAATGAATATGGTTCCTCAAAACATTTATATCAATAATAAATTGCATTTTAAATTATGAAATAACATCGAAAAGCGAGAAGAATTGAAAAAAGTAAAAAAAAAAAAAAATGAAAAAACGCGACACTTACGTTATGTACTATCTAAATGACACGGTCGACACAACACTATCAATTGATAATTAAATTTAAGAATTGAGATATAAAAATCCTAGATAGAATAATAATCATAAAAATGAATATTTTTTAATTGTTCACATATTGGGATCCTACGATACAAAATTGTAAAATTGTTTATTATCCTGTGAAAATTGTTTTAAAAAAAAAAAATGAAATGAAATTCGTGAAAAAAAAAAATTTCTAAATTATAGAGCGTGAAGTGAAAGTACAAAAAATAAAAGGCTCACTAAATCTAAAAGAATTACAGGAGATTACTAGCACACTTAATGATATACGTTCTTTAATTGTTCTATACTTTATTTTTAATTTTTATTTTTTTTGAAAAAGAAAAGTAAAACGAAAAAAATGTAAAAATGTCCATTTCTAAATATATCCAAAAAAAAAACCAAAAATTTTACCAATCATAAAAAAAAAAAGAAAAAAAGAGATACAAATTTAAAAACTACAACGTCTATTAGAATATTGAACAGAATCGTCGAAATAAGTTTCCATATCTTCAACTATCGTGGGAGATGATGAAGCTGTTGTATTATTGTTAAATAACTCATCGAGTAACTCCCCGCCTGTGGAGTTAGACTGATTGGCATAATTATCGACAGGTGTGGTATCAAAATTATTAAAAGAATAAGCAGTATTTGGAGAAGTGGCAGTTGTATCTTGACTTATAAAATAAGGAAATTTATCAACTGATTGTATATTAAGGAATGAATCAAAGTTATTATTTGTCAAAGCGTGAGGAGAAATATAAGAAGTTTCCTCAATAGGATTAAAGCATTGAGGAGCAAAATGTTCATAATTATCGGATGGTAACAGAAATTGGGGTGTTATATCATAAATTTCTGTTGTTGGAGTTGGTGGGTGTTGCGAATATAAAGAATAATGGTGTTGATGAAATGTCATGTGATTTACAGATAAAGAGCGGTGATTCAACCGATTGTTATGTAAGATGCCGTGTGGTGACATGATTGGTGATTCATTTAATGAAACGGTCGGAGATCTTTCGATAGATGATGGGGGAGATGGTATGCTTGATGTGAGCGGCATTGAATAATTAGATTTATTTCCAACTGCGAAGGCAACTTCAGCAATGGCAGTGATAGTTTCATCTGGTACAAAGTTTTTTTCTGAGACTAAGAAAGGAGTTGATGAAGAAGTGACCCTATTTACATTTTTTCCATCATTGGTAGGTTTATTAGATTTATCGTTACGTTGAGTTGATTTTCGTTTTTTAGTACCAGGTTTTTTTGGTTGATAAACATAATCTGGATAATCTTGCATATGTTTTAATTTCATTCTATCAGCGCGTTTTTCCCATTGAAATCTTTCTTCTTCAGTTTCTTTCCACCACATTTTAGAAATAACTTTAGATACTTCAGCGTTTGTTAAATTTTTATTCTGAGCGACAACATCAGGTTGTTTTGCTTTCCGATATAAAATAAAAGCATTTGGTGGTCGAGGAGTTCTTTTTGGTTTCCTTGATCTAGATTTGCGTTGTTTCGTGGACTTGTTTACAAGTGACTTTTGAGTAACTGCGGTTGATGCCTTCTGTGAAGAACCATTGGAACAAGATTTTAAACTATCATCATTATAAAATCCATTGTTGCACGAATCCGTCTCTTGGTTTGGATCGGATATGTCAAACATCAAAAGATGACAATATTTTTTCTTTGTTGCTTCATCCATTTTAATCTACAAAAAAAACTAAAATTTTTTTAGAAAAATTGAACTTATTTTTTTTAGTCAAATAATAATATATATAAAATAATAATAATAATAATAATAATAACGTTACTTTATATGAAATAATTACAATTTTTATATAAGATAAGACAAGGCTTTTAAGAGACAATTTTATTTTTATTAATTTTTTTTTTTTTTTAAAAAAAAAAATTGTAATTGTTGAATTTTTGGACTCAAAAAAAGTATCACTCTTTTTATAACTAAAAAAAAATTTCTCGTTTGATTCTCACGTGTAATTCCTATCAAAATAATAATAAAGTGAAATATATTACTATAATATACTGTATATATTGTATATATTAAAATATATAATATATATGTACATATACATTTATAAATTTATACATATGTTTATAAGGGATATATTGATTTTTTTGCTCTTATTTTATTTTGGTAATTAATGATGAATTAATTATTTTACTAATTTTGATTTCTATTAGCCTTAAGTTTTAACTCCTCAATGATATTGTCGTACGAAAAGAGATCTATTTATGTTATTTAATATGATGATCGAGATCTTTTTAGTGAGTTCTCATGTTTATGCAATATTATTCGTTCCTTTTTTTTTTTTTTTTTTTTTGTTTTTTTTTTTTTTTTTTTTTTTGTTTTTTTTTTTTTTTTTGTTTGGTTTGTTTTTTTTTTCGTTTGGTTTTTTTTATATTCTTTTCGATATATTTTGCTTTTTTAAGATTCGTATCACCAGAATTTTGGTTTTAAGATTTAAGAAACCCTTTAAGTTAGTAAAATAAATAAATAAAATGAAATAAAGGATGTGATAAAATGCTATTATATAAAAAATTTATGTTGTGATGTGACATTATTTAGTTTGTTAGTTATTATATCATATTAAAAAACTCGTATCACCCACCAACTGACAATGGTAAAATCGCAATTGTGTAACATGATTTTTGATAAATCATACGCCGAATGTATAAACGTATAAACCTTTTTTTATTTCACATTTTATGTAAAAATTTCTTGGATAACATTTTCTTTTATTTTCATAATTAATAATCCTGATCGACTAAACCATCACCAATACCACTATCTTAAATAATTTGAAAATTAAAAAAAATTAATATTTATGAATTTTACTTATTAAACGAATATATTAAACATTTTTTCATAATATTTTTTTTATATTTATTATATGAAGAATGAATAATTAAAAATTATTTTATTGTCGGATTTAAAAATTAATAATGAGGAAATAAAGTTGACGTTTTAAAAGAATAGAATTTCAAGAGAAAATATACTGTATAATAGGTAAAAAAAAAAAAAATACTTATTTTTTTCAAAATTTTTTTAGAAATGTAAACTGTAATATCGATTACGGAATTCATACTTATTCAAGTAAGATAATAAAATAATTTTTCAGCTTTTTGTTTTTGTTAATTATGAAAATATTTAATAATATTTCTTGTCAAAATTTTAAACGTGAATTTAATGTAAGGTGTAGAAGTTAAATTGTAGATTTTGTATCGGAAATTTTCTTGAATTGATTTGTCCTGTAATATATGTAAAATTTAAACATTTATGCCTAAAAATCCTTCTAATATAAGGTATTATTCAAAATTTCATTTATTTCTTCATATTCTTAAATATTTGTTTGTTTAGTTATGCGAATAATTAACTAAAGAGAATATTATTAAACATGATTTTACTTTTTTTTTGAAATTAGCTTCTTGAAAATGGTAATTTCTTTTTCGAGTGATCCTTCTTTACAGGAATATTACGCAAATTTAAAACCAAGAACTTTGATTACGTTTTTTTAGGTAGTTTGACTTTTAGATTCTTTCTCCCAAAAATGACGTGTTTTAGTGATAATTAATTTTGTTAAAATGATTGAAATTTTAACAAAATGCTCAAAGGTAAATCTAACGAGTTAGGAAAACTCGTTCTACCGATCCTCTTGACCATTTTTTTAGATATCTCTACACCTCATCCTCATCTTTACGCATTTTCCAATTAATAAACTTTTATTTTTATTTGAAAAATCGAATTTTCGAACAAATATCTCTTTATAGACAAGTTTCACATTAAATATATGGTTATTGCTTAACGTTTATTACGATTCCGATGTTTTTTTGAGATAGTATTTCGGCAGCAAAAATTTATATTCATGTAATCTAAAATGCAGCTCATGGCTTGAGGTATGGTGTATTTATTTGCATTTATTCACTCACTTTCCTTTTCTTTTCTTTTATTTTTTTGGCTTTCCTTGTATTAATAAATAATTGTACATAATTTTTTGGCAGATATGAGAACTTTTGTAACGAAAATGCAATAATGGTTAAATGGATATGTAACTACTACTCAAGTATTTAATTTTCATCATAGTTTTATAACTCAATTGGGGGATACAATATTATAATTGTACTTATTGACGGCATACGTAAGGTTTCATGTTAGGTAAATATGCAGATCGATTGAAAATTTTTTTTTTTAAATTTTGTTCGCATTAAAATAAAAAATAAAATTTCGTCTCAATTAGGGATGGGGATGGCTTGCCTCAAGTTGGTTCTGGAACTGATTCTAATACATTCTAATACAGCAGATTCTGAATATTCGACTATTTTTAAAATCAAAGCCGAAGCTGACTCAAACTGACTTCATAAAAAAATCGGGTTGTGATGATCACGGACCAACAATCGTTTGATGGCCAATCAAAATTTTTCTAATCGATTATCACCTGACGCATTTAACTCACAATGAAAGCTTTCTTTCATTTTCTTCATCCACCTCTTTCACCTGAACAAAAAGCGGAAAAGGAACGTATTAAAAATAGACGTCGCACGTGGTTGAGAAATGAACATCGTTGACATGAACTCCTGCCGTAAATAGTTGTAAGTCTAAAAATCAAGTATAAATAATTATAATGGTTGTAAATCAAAATTATCATCTTTAGTTAATCACAATAGCATAGTATTTACAACCAAATTATAACTTATGTATATAATATTACAACCCGATTAGGTTGTAATTCGAAATACAATAATCAATACTTGAAGTCTACTAAGCACAACACATTATCAAAAAAAAATACAAATAACCACCCTAACTTCAAAATTACCTTTTAAACCTTCTTATCTTCTTTATGATAAGTCTTCTTAAATGTATCTATAAGGAAAAAAGAATTTAGTAAAATATTTTGAGATCTGAAAGACAAAAAGAAAAATAAAAACTACTAGCATAACTTATAAATACAATTCATCAAACTGACACAGCTTAAGTTGAATGGGTTGGGATCATGTAATTGAAATGATAACTGACTCGTCAGTCTTATTTTGGTTCTTTATCAACCCCATTTCAGCTCATTGGCTTCTTTTTCTTGACGAGCTTTTTCAGCATCTCGTTTTTCTTGACGTTCACGTTAATGTTGTGTGCCTCAAGTATTTAAGGTACGCGGGGCGCCTAAAGTCACGTGATTAATATTAAATTTTGATTGCACAACCACCAACTTTCTTAACTTTTTGCTAATGTTGTTTTTCTCTTTTTTTAGATTAATTTTGAAGCTTCTTATTATTAAGGTGTTTTATTTTTGTTTTTGAAATAAAACTGATACGGGACATAAGGTATGAGTATAAGGTTAATCATAAAATTAAGTAGCTTACCGCAGCAATCATTTTCATTTATTTGTTTATCTTGATAATTTTTTCTTTAGGGTTCAGCTTGGTCTTTGAGTGAAAGAATCCTAGGAATTTATATCAATTCTTTTAACAATTTTAAGCCCATTATCAAGAAATTGAAACAAATCACTCGACACTTTTCACATATCATGCGTTACAAAAAGATCACACATGACCACTAAACATATATTATTATCCCAAAATTTGAATACATTAATCAATTACTTACTTTCTTCAGAAACACAATGTAACAATATTCTAGCCCCTTTAATCCAAAATCAACACATAATAGTATCATTCATAACAAACTTTTCCCAAGTATACACATTAATCAAATTTATGCCCATTGTGCTATTACCAATATTATATTTAATTCCCCTATTTTTTCGTACTATTGGTTTACAAAAAATCATAAAAACACAAAAGGAATATTGTTTACCGCACTTTCCTACTCCAGAGACTTTAAATACTTACCATTGATTAAATCTTCACTCACTCCTAACGAAAAAATTACGCCTTTATAATTCCAGAAGTATAAATTTCCTTCCTCATACGGTTACCCGAATAGTCAGAGGACATATCCCTATAGTCCGCATCTAATAGACCTAACGACGTCTAGGTCACTTCAACATAAACGAATTATATTCCTTGATCAAGTCTCCACTATTGATGGATCTTATTTGGAAACTTCAAAACAAATTCAAGGGACGTACGCAAATTAAGAACGTTATCCCTTAATTCCAGAAAACTAACTACTCCGTTAACACAAACTTCAGTTAACCATCTCCAATATAAAGCACCAGAAATTAAAATAATTTATTACCACAGACCTCGGAATGAGTGGACAATAGCATGGAACCCCGTGGACAATGTAGAAATATATGGGAAGACGATTGAACAAGTCAACGATCCTTTTACCCTGAGCATTACATATCGACAAAATTATATTTTTGTACCGTTACCGCAAGTTTCAACTCAAGTCATACCCCGAATACCATATAAAGGTTGCAATTACCATACACCTTATCATCAGATCTTAGACAAAATATGTATTATGAATAATACCACCGCTTTAATTAAATTCTCGGTCCATCACCGCAATTTTACGCCTCGGATGCACATATCACGATCACATAAGGATGCAATATTTCCTATTTATCAGATCAACATTTTACGAACACTCGCCTACAATGCTTTCAGATATACAGAATACAGTTGAAACTTCGTATATCCACAACCATGAGCTCTCTCCCAGTTCTTTACACTCATCATCAATCGGAAATTCGGAATCATTCAATAGCCTTAGCTTTTTACCAGGACCCAGAAATATATATATAGGGGTACAGGTGATGAAAATATTTTTATTATGAGCTGTACGCATTTTTTCAGGGCCGGAATTATGATAATGTCAGCCGGTTACTATAATGGGAAATAAAATTCTGACTGGCATTATCAAAAATTATCTAAAAGGAAAGATTTTCATGTTTTTTTTTTTTTAGTTTTTTAAAATAACGCAAACTCAAACCTGACCCTTTTATATATATTTCTGGGTCCTCTTTTACCAATTAACCAAAATGTTCTATAGGAGACGTAGATTCTATTCAATTATTAATAGACGTCATCGCCTCCCTACAGCATCAAGACACGTATAAATTTTATACGGATGGATCTTTAGTTTACCATAAGACTAACGTCACCACTACTCAATTAGGCTTTGGATGGATCAAAGTATCCGCACCCGTAACCTTTAAAGGAAGTACCATAATTTCATCATCATCAACGAAAGCTGAAGCATTTGCATTACTTACAGCGCTACTTTGTTGCTCCAGCAATAGCAAAATTATCATTTGCACTGACTCAACCAATATTTTATCCACTTTTAATATGTCACTAACAAACTCATTTCGCAAAGACGAAAATTAAAAATTAATCACTACCATATTTGGAGACTTGTATCACTCTTAAGAAACTAGAAGACTTATGCAACGACATTGCTGACGACTTGGCAAATCAAGGCCGTTCACTCAAACTTATTACCATTAACCTCTGGTTCTCCCTTAATGACCTTTGTGGGATCATTTAGGACTTATTGACAGAGATATTAGAAAATTTTCACATCACATCACAGTCATCATTGAAGCTAAATCATTTGATTCATTTTGTCATAATCACCGTTTACAATCAATGTTCAAAGACCATCGCATTTATTGATATTAATTGGTCCTAACCAAAGCTTGGATTCATAACAACCCTATTGACAAAATTAATATGTGGAAACCGTAAAACAAAGTGCGACGCATACAAGGACAAAACTCTCAATCACATTCTACCTTGTGGAGATATTTGAAGTTACATTATCCGGATTTTATCCAAATGACACCATACAATGCCCACATTGTAAAAACACAGAAGATATCAACATCTTGGATTTTGCTCTACTTTAACGGATACGATCAACCTGATTCTCACCAAACATCAACGCATTACTTGACCTCATTGTTGAACATACTGACGATAACATTATAACATATTTCTGCAATGAGGAAATCACCAAACTTGTCTTATTCCAGTCGGTTAGGTCACCTTCACACACAATTTATCTTATTATTCATCAACTTATTCCTTCATCCTTAACGGATTTTATTCACAGTTACGTTAAAAAATTCAATTCCTTACAAAGCCACTTTAGCGATAATTAGTCCGATACAGATGAATAACTATCGGGAAATTTGGTCAACGCACAATCGCATCCTAAAAGAATGAGAAAAATCTATTAACGTCTCAAAAAAAGACAAAAGCAATATTGCCGAAAGCGACAAGATCATTTGGATCGCGGGTCCCTCGTGATGGTGCCTCCTCTTCACGACCCTATAGTAACCGACACCAACCTCCTACATTTATCAATGCGCATACGCGATGTGAAGGTCATTTTACACCTTTATGGATGGTTTATATAACGTCAAATTATTTACACGCAGGTCTTATATAAATACTTACGAAAATATAGATCATTTTATAGAGAACAGTTTTCTTTTTTTTCTTTATTTTCTTCTTTTTTAGCTTAGATTCGTTTATTTTTTCTTTTGATAATAATTTACATAATTAGAACAAGCCTCAAGTTCTTGGATTGTAGGCGGGACGGTCTCATGCGTGAGATTAGGTTTCAACTGGTTAAATGTATGGTTTGGTTTATCCTATTCTAAGGTAGCAACTACATGGTTTGTTGTACTTCTGTTCTGTCCATATGTTAACAATAAAAATAAAAATAAAAATAAAAGTTTCAGCTTAAAACTTACTAGAATGGGCTGGAAAAGCATTTTTTTAAATTGACTTTAAAGAAATGCTTCTTACATTAATTTTCTTGTTTTCCTCTTGGGACGTCAAGTTTCTTATATAACCCGAAGACAATTAGGAAGGGGAGATGTGTAATTATTTTTTTTATTAATTGACTTTAATAAAGAAACGTTTCTAATGTTAATTATTTGATTAATTAATCGGTTAATATACGTATTTCCAGAATTTTGGAAATTATTTGAATAGAGATCAAAAAAGCTTTACCGATTAATCAATAGGCTGTAAATTGTACCAATTTGTTTCTTCTCGTATATTTAGTTGTAGGGAAGTCATAATTTATTAATCTTATTATTGAAACTTTAATAAAAATGTGTTTGTTGTGTTTGTTAAATTTAGTATGGAGAACGCGTGACCAAAAATTCTCATCTCTGAACCGCATTAAATAATTTGACCACTGTAGGAACCAAACCGCACCTTTACGTGCATGATTTGTTAAACCATTGCCACCGTTTGTATGCAATAAAGTAAAATTTATTATTAGTAGATAAAAATATGTTTTCCCAAGTTCAAAATAAAATTAATAAATTGAAAAATTTCAGGAAAGAAAGAAATTTCTAAGTTATGTAAAATGAAAATACTCTCAAAGTCTATTTAAATGAAAATCAAATTCTAACATAACCAATTAAAATGATAATTTCCTCTTCTACATAAAACTAATTACAGTAAATGATTAATAATATAGAAACGCATGGTAACAATAATTTCTAAGATTATAAAATTTAAATTCTTAATTCATAAATACCTTTTCCGACTACAGTTGTAGTACATCTGACCGCATCGATTCCTAACTAAATTACTCATAAAATAATTTGCCCAATAAAGATGACTTTATCTATGACATTACTGATTTTGGGGTGCAGTATTATATTAATTTAGTTGTAAAATTTTTAAGTGTTTTTAAGTGTTTTAAATTACTACGGTCCGCAAGGACCTTAAATTATTGGATGATTAACTTATATAATTGCGGTCCGGAATCAAGATCATGCTATTATTATTGTAAGAGTATTAAAAAGTATTAACTAAACTGTAAAACTTATTAACGGATTAATTTGTAGTCATGTTTAACCGATAAAAAAATATCAATTATTTAGCCATCAACAAAAATATCAGTCCGTCAAAATCAGTATGATCCTAATAGACTGATTAAATAAGTTATTTAAATTATCAGTTTCAATCATTTCTTATTTATTCTAGGGACGCCAAGTTTCTTGTACAACTCATCCCTACGAAGAAAATGCGTCCAGAAAATATCCCGAAATTGTCTGGAATATAATTGTACAAATTCCGGATAAAATGAGTGTCCTGAAAACATACGAAAACGCGTAAGATTTGAAACATTTTCCGGACATTGATTTTTGTCCAAAATTTGTCCGGATTTGGAATTTGTCCAGAAAAAATATTTTCTCTGAAATGATCGGCAAGTCACCAATGATACAGTATATTCCTTTATACAATACCTAACTGATAACTGTTTAACATATTTTGATTTTTTATTGTCCAGAATTTGCCTGGAATTTTTTCTCGTCTAACTTAGAGCTGCGACCCGTTACCCATTTGCCCGGATACAATTCGGGTATACTCGAGTTTCTATGAGTATCCGGGTTATGGAATAGCAAACGGATAAAAACGGGTAATACCCGTTTTGTATCCATTTTATGTTGAAATAAATATACCCAGGTATTACTCGGGTAATTGCTCCATAAATTTTGCCAGAATTAAGATGTTAACTCGGGTCAGAATTTTAATGCCGGCCAGAATTAATGTTTATAAATCACTTGGTGATCATCACTAATTAGTACGGTTACAAGTTTTAATATTTGAACGAAAAAGTTACCACAAAAAATAACTTTTGTCCTATTTTATTAATTCTGGCTAAAATTATAATTTTCGGCCAGAATTAAATGTTATGTTAATGGTCACCACTGGTGAGTTTTAGCAATGCTTATCGTAAAGATTTCTTTATTTTATTTATATAATTGACAATTATCTTGATTTATAGATTTATTGAAAAAAAAAACCAGGTTTTTATTCGGGTAATACCCAGGTATACTCGGGTCATATCTGACAAAAGATAAAACGGGTATAAACGGGTAATACCCATTTGGGAGTCGGGTAACACATTTTTTAATTTCGGTTTTTTTTTGTCCGGAGATTGTCCAAAATGTGTGTGTCCAGAATTCAGTTTTGTCTATCCGAAATTTGTCCTGAATTTTTCATGTCTGGACAAATTCCGGACTTCAAAAAATTCCGGACACCATATTTTTTCATAATTTCGGACATTTTCCAGACATTTTATGGATATACTGGACAATTTCCGAACAGTTTTGGTGATAAATTCCGGACATTCTTTTTTCGTAGGGTTTGTAAAAATGGTTATTATACAAAACATGTCAAGCTACTCCTAGGTTTAAGTCAGTGAATAACCCAAGATGTTTCACTCTTAGCAGGATAAGTAAGCACCCACCCTACGAAGATGCACTTTGCCCTCAAGCATGCAAGCATTTGAACTAAAGTATAACGAGATACGAAATCCCTCCGGAAGTATGATCTGACCATAGACGAGAACACATTCCGCCCAAACATACAGTTCGCCAACAAGCACACAGCTCGTGTAGATAATCGATCCTCGGACTGCTTCCTTTTTCTACTTAATGCTAAATGATATTACATTAATTATTCCTCCATTTCTGTTAGGCGTAATTGAGCTGGGGGCTCCTTCGCAACTATCGTAAAACTCCGATCTCTAACTTAAATGAGGAATGTACATGGTCTTTTTCATAAATATTATAAACTTCGTGTAGATTATCTGAGACGAGGAGACTAGGCCATTCGTTGTATGGACGATTCCAAATGTCTGCATATATAATGTGTAAGTAATAACAAGTTGTTTATTTTACCATAATATCTATCTAAGAAGTTGAGAGGCAGTCTCTGGTAGAAAATTAGGAGTCGAAATTGGACAAGGAGGGAGTTCGTTAGAACAGCTAGCCTCAGTATTTTGTAAATCATCTGTTTCGGACGAGTAAGCGCCAACCAGGATTTCTTTAGAAGCCGAGATAAGTTTGCAAGAGGGCTCAGTCTTCTTTTTTTCTTGGAAACTTTCTTCTGACTTCTCTAGTTCATTGATAGAAGCTGATTCTAGAGATATTTAAGATACTGTAAGACAAGCTAAGACAGCGAGAAGACAAGGTTTAGAAGATTAGAATGAGGCCGTGCACTTACTCTGCACTTTGTCTTTAAGTGACTTGATCAAAAAGGCTATGGCTCCGGCTGGTCCGCCGAGAAAGTTATATGGAGTTTTTCTTCTGTCAAATTAACGAAGATTTGACCAGCGACCTTAATTTTCTCAATTATCTTTATATCTTCGTCGTCTAGATCCAGCTCTCAAGAACGTTTTTTTGTTTTCATTTCTTAACGACCTCAGCTGACTGATTAGTCGTAACTTTCATTGTTAAGCAATAAAAAGACTTTCAGAGAAAGAAGTATTTTTATTGAGAGAGAAGTTTTGAGAAAGTTTGAGGATACAGTATATACAGTATATACTTGTAAAAACCTTTCCGAATTCATATATACAGTATATAGTGTAAAATTTCGGAGGCGGTCACGACTGATTATTGATCAGTTACACATATGAAATGTTTACGTCATTTTACACAGATCACTCAGAACGTGACTAAGACATATCATTAATTGTAATTTATTAAAATAACCTGCTCAAGTAGTATATAAAAATTCCCACTTGACTTATAATTCAAATACTTATAAGAACTCAATCCTGATTCACCAAACCTTAATTACTAAGAAAATAATGCAATAAATAAATAAATAATGCCGCTTAATAATACAGTTTCCAAGTATAATTGAAGATAATGTAGGTTGTGGGTACTGTAATTGTACCTATGCCCTATAAAAAAATTGGATACGTTTTTTATAAAGTTTTCATACGATTTTTTTCCTTAGAAATAACGTATCTTAATAGGATACGGAAAAATGCACAATTCCGTATCACTAAAAATATGGTTTGGATACGGAATTTGCACGGGATTC
>QZLH01000449.1:46149-83586 GCA_003833135.1 Oehlia diaphana | reverse complement strand
CGGCAGTTTCGGCATTTCGGCATTTTTAGTTGCTTGCCGAAACCTAGTTTCGGCAGTTTCGGCAGTTTCGGCATGCCGAAACTCCTTAGTTTCGGCAAGCAACCTTAAGGGTGACTGTAGAAGGTATAATGTCTTCCGGGGGAGTGACCATCAAAGGTATATTATCTTCGGGAGTAGTAACTTCTTCAGGTGTTTCTACATCGGTATACACTGTAACTAAATCAGTTGTAACCTCGTTTTGTGAGAGCAGAGGTTGAATTTGGTCTTCATAATATGCATTACAGTAGTCATCATAGCCTATATCAGACTCTCGATAGTCAAGGATGTCGTCATAGCCTATATCAGACTCTCGATAGTCAAGGATGTCGTCAATATCGAGGGATAAAATGTCTTTTGTGGTAGTTAAAACCGGAGGTGCAGTATTGATAGAGTCGGGGTCTTCTTGTGATAGCGGTTGCTCACCGAGACGAACAAAAGAAGATGATGAAGGAGTAGACCAGTCTATTTCTATGTGTCTAGTAGAAGGAGAAGCCATAGCCCTAGGTTACTGGCCGATAAAAGTAATAAAAACCTCGTCTTATGCCCGAGGCGCCCGTCAAGGGCCTCTTTCTCTTTAAGTTTTCTTAGAAAACTAAAAGTATGAACTCACAAAAATTTACTGCGGAAAATTAAAAAAATGGGGAGAAAGGAGAAAGAGTTTTTTTTTCCGGCCAAGCTTATAATTCCGGCCGGAATTAAAACTTCAATTCAATCATATGTCACGTGCTTTATAAGTTCGTAATTCGGGCCGGCACTATAGTTTCGATTTTTTATTCGATATTGATCGGATTTTCGATTAATTTATTTTGGTTCCAATCCCTACATGTCCCACAATAACGGAAACCCGCTATACATCACTTTTTCTAGTCACTTTTCAGGTCTCATGCAACAGACATAAATCGTTTCTTCCGAAAGGCATTTTATTTGCCCATGATTTATCTGGCTATTAATATTTTGGTTTACACAGGAAATTACTGTAGGATATTTTTGCAGATACGTTCTCTCATACTTATTGAGATATGTAAAAAAGTCAGAACTCACAAATGTAATTTGAAACTTGCCTTCCTGAATGACATTCTATTTTTAAAAAAAAAAACTACAGAAACTTAAATTTCTATATAACATTTAGTATTTTGCAATTTACTTTATAACTAAGAGATTATTATTAGTCATAGATTAGCTTCTATCTTTATCACCGAAAAATTAAACTCTTGATTAAACTATTACGACTAGTTATGATAATATATTTTTGTGATCTACTACACAGAATCAAGAAAAAAATCATTATATAGGTCTTATTTCGATCATAATATTTCCCAGACAATAAATAATCACAGCCTCAAAAGTACATTGCACTGATCAACTAAACCTCTATTTCTCATATATCCTCCTTGGTTTCAATCCACAAAGTCCATCAACAATCTCTTTCTTTTGTATCTTTTAACATTAGAAACAGAATTATCTCTGAAACCGCACCGCCTGAAACCGTAATTATTATGTAATTATATTAGGTCCATATAAAAAATAAACAGGGCTCATTACGCCACATAATCGTTAAGCCAAGATTAATGATCGTTTTCCTGCTAACTGGTATTGCAATTTCGATATTACAATATATGAAAAAATATAATTCAAGCGACTGCATTAAAGTAATATGAAAATGCCATCATACAAAGCGTATCCAAGATAACTAACTGTCTACTGGTTATATTAGTTATATTATAATCTTTATTGATCCTGCCTTGTTACATTTTTTTTGCTTCCATCATTTTTTTTTATTTTTCTGTAATAGCCTCTCTGTTGTCAAAAGGTGTCTTAGAAATTTTATTATGGTGATTTCTAGAGGAAAATTCATACGCGATGGAGTGTAAAAGAATGGGATGATGTTTCTTTAAAGGAAATCCTCATGAGTCAAAGCAGGAGTCACATAACATTTTGGTGCAGGACTTAAATTTTGACAAAGAATTAAACCAAAAACCTGGAAAGCTTTAGCTTTTAAATATAAATTAAGGGTTAGTGTTTTAAGAGTACTTCATAGGTAAGAAAATGTCTGCTCCAGTTATAAATATAAAAGTGGTTGTTATCACACGTTCTCAGGAATGTGAAACATTAACGAGTAAGCGTGCGTCCAGTCATGTGAGTAACTTTGTGATGATGGGATTCCCATGGAATTTGCAGGAATTTATCGGGTTCTGTGCAAATTTACATATTAATATTGTACCAAATCTCATAAAATTCCGCGTAACGGTTAAATAACCCCATCACATGTCTTACCGTGGGGGGTTGGGCTCTTTGGTTAAGATCTAGTGATTCTGGTAAATAAGGAGAACCATACATATATTTGATTTATCATGTAACTGATAATGCATGTTTGATTTTGATGATGTATATACCTTATAAAGAGTGCTCAGAAAAAAAAGTAGAAACAAATTAGTTGAAGAAATCCAAAAAGAGGGTAGTACAACGTCGTGTTTTAACACATATCACCATTTCACCCATTCCACGGTATTACTTTAAATCTTTAATTAGTAAGATAAACGAGGATAAGCGTGCCATGTTAATATTTTGTAAAAAAGGTCGAAATCTTCCTTTTGAAGTGAATATAATGGTAGTGATTTTCGTTTATACTGTACAATTAATTATGTCACGTGATATTATAATTTGTATTTCTATACAGCAAAATGACCAGGTCATATACTCATAGTAAATAACTATTAAATAACGATAGATTATTTTATTTATTTTATCACTCCTAGAAAGTAATTTTTTTTTTTCGTCACGAATTAAATCTCGTTTTACTAAATTTCATTTAAATTCGCCTACGTTCTCATTTATAGTTGCAAATTAATGAACAAATTTATTTAAATTTATTTATTCTAAATTAAATATATTTTTTATGAGGTTGAATTCGAAATTGACCAGGATAACGCAATGATGCTATCGGATAAAGTTTTAATGATAAATTATTCCATGATGGTACTTCATACCATTAACCGCAAAAGCGCAAGTTCTTTTATTCATATCTAAGTGAACAGTAATTCTTGCACCATCTCCGAATGGTTGACAATAATTTTTTATATAATTATTAGAGTTACAACAATAACCACTGGAACCCAATACCCATCCATTAGGTTGATCCCCTGCAAAACCTTCATAGTTTAAATTTTCTGATGCTATTCCAATCCAAGAATCATTACAAGCTTTTTCAATAATAACGTCCCATTCATAAATACCATTATTTTCTAATATCATTTTAGCTCTAACATTTCTCCATGATCCAAGACTCTTTGGTGCTCTTATAACTTTTCCATTATCCTCAATAATAAGTTTTGATCCACATGCTGTCTCATCCCAAACACAATCAGATTCATTAGTTCTATATAGTGTTCCCCGAAAATCATTTAAACTGAAATTATTTGATTTTGTATTATGTCGATAAATATTTAAAATTATTTTAGCTGGGACGATTTCTAGTGGCTCGATCATATCGACTAATATTGAACCTTTAATTCTTCTGAAATCAATAAATTCAACTAAAGGTTCTAATTCTTTAGCAACTTTTTGATGATCGGTAATAGGTTCACTTCCTACTTGGATTGAATTCTCTGTTTGGTCTAAGGTTGGCAATCGTTTCAAAAGAGTTTTAAATGCATCATTAGAAACTTGTTTTGCTGCAAGAATAGCACTATATCGAAAAACTTCATATTCTCGGGTTGCAAAAGGTTTTTCTTTTTCATATGTACAAGATAAAAGATATTGAAGACCTGAAATAGACAATCGTCCAAATTCAATTGTATTAATTGGAATAATAGCCACCGTTTCAACTAATAAATTTAATAGAATGTTATCTTCTGTTAATGGCATTTTTCCTGCAAATTTAGATAATAATTCTGGTAAATAATTTTCTGTAGGATTTTTTCTTAATGTATTTTTGAAACCTTTCATAATAAAATCCTGAAGATCTGGTAATTGAAAATAGTCAGCAGCATAAAAAGCTTCAATTATATTATCCTTTGTTAAAGATTCTTCTTTAATTGAACCCGTATAAGTATATTCTAATACAATTTCCATTCCAGAAGAATTAATCTTTGGGAAAGAAATTTGGGTTTCATAACTTTCTTTCATTCCATTATAAAGTAATCTATCGAATACTTCGGATCTTGCTGCTAAAATTGCTCTACAACCAAATAATTTCTTTTCATCTTCACATAAAATCTCTATATGACTATATTTTGGATTATTTACCAATAATCCTAAATCTTTTTCTAATGAATATCCTCTCATCATTTCTTGGAAAAATTTATTTTTAAAAAAAAAGATATTTCAATCGAGGGCTTAAAAAGCTTGTTTATAAATTTAGATTTGTACTATGTTGTACTGTACTACCCATTGAAAAATTTTGGCTGCGCCTAATGGCGTACGTTAGTATGCATAAAAGATCACGTTCTTTTTTAATCTTTTTCATCAGTAATCCGTAATCCGTACTAGATTACGATAAAAAAATGTTTATTTATCTTTATATTAAAACTTAAATTATTTATAAAATAATGATATTAAAACTTTTTTCTAATTTCTAAAATTAAGCATTTTTTATAAGAGCTTGAATTTTGAATTCAACCGTTATAACGTAAAGATACTATTGGATAAAATTCGATGATATCAATTAATACTTGATTGAATTCGAGTAAATTTTAACAAAGCGAACTAAATGATGTTAAAATGTATGAATTAATTGTTACTGATTAGACAAATAAATTTAAGAATTTTTAAGTATGTTATCTTCTGATAATCCACAACTTTTTGATGACTATAATGTAATTTCATAATAAAATGTTTATAAATAATTTCTAATAATCCATGATAGCATTAAAATTTATATCAAGGATTCTTCTTGATTGACCAGATATAATAAAATTCTAGTATAATTTCCAATAAATTGTTGTAAAAGAAATTTGTTTCGCAAAACTTACTTTCATTCTGTTTTGCTAAATTCATTATTGCATGATTTCTTAGCATTAATATTTATTAAATGTTATTGAAAATAATTAAATTAACATTTCATTAAATGAATCAGAAATTTTAATGTCCATTTAATTTAGAAAATGAAAATTCATGCTTAATATCTTATATTTCTATGTAAAAAATAATTCATAAGAAATTAATTAATTGAAATAAGGAGATAATAACAGATAATGATCAATAACCACTTCTTGGCTTTTAATTCGCCTGAAATCAATAATTCAACCAAAAGGTTCCAATTCTTTAGCAACGTTTTGATGATCGGTAATAAATTTATTTTCTACTTGTACTGTTTGTTCTATTTATTCTAAGGTTGGTAACCGTTCAATAGAGTTTTATATGTATCATTGGAAACTTGTTTTGCTACAAGAATGGTACTATAACGAAAATCTTTACATTCTGGGATTGCAAAAGGTTTTTCTTTTTATATGTATGAAATAAAAGATATTAAAGGCCTGAAATAGACAATCGACCAAATTCAATGGAATGTTCGTTACCGAATCAATATTATTTTCTGTTAATGCCTAGTTTAGATGACGAGCAATTTTCATTGTAACTTTTTCTAACGTATTTTGAAAGATTTAATAAATTCCTGAAGGCTCGGTAATTGAAAATAATCGCAATGTGAAAGCTTCAATTATATTATCCTTTGTTAAAGATTCTTTTTTAGCTGATCCTGTATGAGCAATTGAGCATATTCTAATACGTGCAACTCCATCTCAGAAGAATTAATCTTTGGAAAAGAAATTTGTGTTTCGCAATTTTCCTTTATTCCATTATAAATTAATCTATCAAATATTTCGGAACTTACTGCTAAAATTGCTCATTTCACATAAAATTTCTATATCGCTGTGGATTGTTTATTAAAAATCTAAATCTTGTTCTAATGAATGTCCTCTCGTCATATTTTTTTTTTAAAAAAAATCTTTTTTCGTGTAATTCCAATATTTGATGCCGCAGATCTTATTACTAAACTGATTATCCAAAATAAATGTTTTTTTGAGATCCTACTATACTGTGATTCGTATTGTAACAGGTAAACCAAATGACTTGGATGTTGGATCATTAGTCATATGTCATTTCAATTAAAAATTATATCATATGATCTTATTTTAAAAATGTATGACGGGAATATCATATGATCTTATAATTCTGGCCAAAATTTAATAATCCGCCTAGAACTTTAGTAATTCAATTAGCAAAAATAAAGTTTGATCTAAAAATCACTACATTTTATTATTTTCAAAATTTTTGATAATTATTTGACGAATAAATCCTACAAACCTATATAACATTTATCCGTGCGCGTCTTTCAAACAAGCTTAAAACAAATTCATGTATCTGTAAATTCTTTATTTATATTTAACTTTTTTTAACAATAATACTTTTGTTTAATATTTCTTTAATGAAATGAAATAAAGTATTTTTCAACGAAAACAATATTTTTTTTAAATATTTATTAATGAATAAAGTACTTTTTTAACGAAATATAATATTCTAAGAATTTTTTTAAATGATTTTTTTAAAAAATATACATTTTTATCGGAAAAATAAAATTATAATATTTTTTCACCGTATATTCAACGTATATTTTAATAAATTTTATTAAAAAACATGTCTTATATTTTTTAAAAAAAGAAAGTATTATAAATCAATCAAACCATGAAAAAAAATGTTTGTGCATAACACATGACTGTAAAATTCAATAATGTTATTTCAATAATGTTTATTTCCTATCAAATAATGAAATTATTAATTAATTCCAGAAAAAAATGTTGAAAAATGCGTTAATGAACAAATCTTTTGTTATTAGATTGTCTTGTAATTGCCACTTACAGTATTTCTTTATATTTGATATTTCAAATTATCGTTCAGCACAATAAGACCGATATTTTATTAGGCGTAGTAATAATACATGATTGATATGTAAAGAGTTGTGTACAAAGTATATAAAGTTTTCTTTTCATATTGTTTACCTATTTCTATAATACGAATCGAACCTAAATATACAAAAATTTTTCAAACTTAAATTTTATACGAATAGAATTTTTTTCTTTTTTTTTGAAAAAAATATGGTATAAATGAAATTTTTATAGGAAAAGTTAAAGTTTATAAAGTAAAGTAGCAAAAAATGGAATTAATAGAATATTAAATTGATAAAGCTTATTTGTGTCATAATTAATACAACAGGGCCCCTCAATGGTTGTTGAAAATGGCCACTACGTGACCCAACCATTCGGTCCTGTGACCGATACATATAGACCCAAAAATTAATATGAAAAGATTGTAGACGTATCTTACTGGGATTTACTGCATCATAATCTAAATTTGTAAAAAATAGACATCAAAATATTATTTATATCCTCATTGAAAAATTTAAAATGATGAAAGGATATTCATTGGAAAAAGATTAAAGATTATTAATAAATAATCCAAAATATAGTGATATAGAAATTTTATGTGAAGATGAAAGGGCAATTTAGGAAATCTGGATCGGCAAATTATTAGGCAATAATAAGATTGTCAGCAAAGATCCAGGGACTTTTATTCTCAATTTTCTCGCATATTCTCAAAATCATTACATATATTATTGTAAAAGGACCCTTGATGATCTATGATGGATAGCGTTAAATTCTTTTATTGTTAAATTAAGGAGAGTCCGTTGATCAGATTTTCATGATGCGATTCTATTAATCCTGCGAATATATAAAAGGTGAGTCCTGGTTAGTGAACCATATTATCCGCCTTATGCAAGTAAAACGAAAAAATCAAGCAAAATAATAAAACTTACATCATCATTATTATCATTCAAACGAATTCTTATATTCCGCAAAGTAATAATAAGGTATGTTGATTTTATTGCTTAGCTAGCTTCTTGAAAACGATGCTAATCGACGGATTTTCCCTCCTCTATAGATGTTCCAAAATAAACGGGCATACTACTCTTATTATACTGTATATCTGCATTTTGATCTCGCTGCTGACCATATTTATATTTGAGCTTCGAAATTTTTGGTTTTATTTCTTTTGATACTTTGGTGATCGTGTATTCTGTTGCTAGTACTGTATTAATAAATTGAATAAAAATTTATTAATATTATAAAAGTTGGATTTATTATCATAAAAGTAGAATGTATTATCATCACGCGTATAATAGGCACGGTGAAATTATTCAATCTAATCACATGCCTTAACATCACGCTCCCTCAATAAAATTTGGCGCAGTATATCTAACGACAATGAAAAAATAAGTATTTTCACATGCCTAATTCTTGATGTCTGCCGCAGTATCGTACTGGCGATAAAAAATCGATATACCTTTGTTATAACGCATTAAGCAACAAATTTCTAAGAGGTTGGTCAATGATCACTTCTTAATCCGAATTCTCTTCGCCTGTTTCTTCTCTCCCATCTTCATCTTCGCTTCATTAAACTTTGTCATCATTCTTTCATATTCGCTTTCAAGATCTATATCATCATCGTCCACCTCTTCATTTTCTATATCGTTAAATATAAAGTGGAGTTGAATATTGTGAAAATTAATCGTAGAGGTAAGTATGTAAGTACGAATAGGAAATATTGTATTAATTTTTTTTTTACTTCAGTTGTTAATCCCTGAATTTATGCTGTAGGTTCGAAATTACTTAATCTCGGAGAAGTTGTTCTCTTATGTGAAATAATCTTTTATATAGTCTGTGCGAATGGTAGTGATAAAGATAGATAAAGCTTTCGTAAATATGGGCGAGATAAAATCTAGTGTAATAAAAGAGTATAGGGATGAAAATCTTGTAGTTAGTGATAGAAACAAATTAGCTATTGATATTTTTCGTAAACGTGAGAGAGCGAAGAAATAACTTGATGCTGGGAACTCGCATTAAATGGTCTAGGACCCGCGTACTCCCTCCTCTTTGATAGCATAATGCATTTCATTTGCTACCTCTATCATTTTATATTTGTTTCATATCTGAAAATTAAAAATTAATAAAGATTTCGCCCACTAGGGCTTATATTTTTTTAATTATATAATTTTGATTGGCAAAAAGTAAGACAAAAAGTTAATTCGTTAAAAATCTTAATTAAAGTTAAGAATTAGATAACAAACGAAAATACTCCCTTTGAAATCATAAAACATTAGGGCAAGCCAAAAAACAAAGTGCAGTCAGTGTTGAAGCGTACCACCTGGTCGAGCGTACTCATTCGCAGACGGACTGTAATAATGTCCCGCTTATCCATGATGAATAACCGTAGTTTTTTCCCGACCTTCAACTTAATACCTAGCAGACACTTGCGCAGGGATTATTTACATATTTAATATGAAAACGTCCGCAGAATACAAGCGAGTAACCGTAGTTTTTTCTGCACGAGTAAACCAACTGCACTTTAAAGGAAAAGATTTTTGTTATACGAAAATTTATTAGATCGCGAAATTAATACTACCGTAGTGGTGGTACAAAATATCCTGTGTGATGATTTTGTCACATGGTCGCGTGATGGTGAGGACGCGTTGTTTATATTTATCTCAGCGACTTAGAATTTTTTTGTGGTCTGATTTTTATTTGTCACTTGTCACTTATATAAAATGTCACGCCCTTTATAGTTGCCCTTTATGCAGTGTAGCAAATGTATATACATAGTTACATACACCCTTTTTATGTATCTTTCTTGGACCAATGGACCATCAGATACTATTTTCTTGACGATCAGATATCTATCAAAATAGATAATGTGATAAACAAAAAGAAATATTTTTGAATATTTAATAAAAACAGCTTGTTAAATCAAATTTTTGTTCTCTTATCTGCTAATATTTATTTATTTTTTACAATATTTTATCAAGTTTTACAATATATAATAATGTTTTGATATAAAATATTAAATAAAAATTAATTTTATATATTCTATAATCTTGTAAAAGAAAAAAAATAATGAAATGACACGCGATATATGATAAACAAAAAAGAAATATTTTATTTTTTATCATATTTATACTGATTTAACAAAAATGGCGTTCTACAATATTAATAAAATTAAAATAATTGCCAATAAATAGATTACATTTAAGTTAAGTACATTAATTAGGTAATAAATAATAAACTACCATCGAAATATTAGAAATAAAGTTAGTAGGGAACGGAAATTACATGTAATAAATCAACGAAAACAAAAAAAAATAAAAAAACATACCTTAGTAGCTGCAGAGAAGAACCGAAAGACATAAAAAGAATAAAAGAAACGAAATATAAGAATGAAATAAAAATAAGAAGAAACGCCCATGTAGCGCTGGTTATACCTTAATTGAAAAACTGAAAGAGCCAAAGAATCTAAAAACGAAATAAAGTTAGTAGGAAACAAAATGCAAGAAGCAAAAATGAAAAAAAAGAAAGAAAACGTACCTTGAGTGCCGTGCAAAGGAGTGAAAGGATCTAAAGAAAAAAAGATTATCATATCAAAAAAACAAGTTAACATTAAACATGGCAGGGAGCTATAGTCATAGTATAATTAGAACTGTAATAATTCTGACTTTTTTTTAATTAAGTTGGCTTATACTACCATACAGTATCATAATTATGATAAATAGTTTAAAAGAATTTCTAAATTTTAACTGGTGGAAAAATTACTGGTAGATCATATGATTGTGTATTAAATATTCACGTGATTTATTATGACGATGCAATTTCATTTGGCTCGCTTCGCTCGCCAGGTTTTTCTAGCCAAACCATAACTTTCACTTTATTTGCAAAATTTTTTTTTATATTTAACATATCTATAAAAAAAATGAGAAATTACTCTTAACTAGCTATTAACATAAATTTTTTATCATTTGGTAAAGGATGATCATTTTCGGTTTATTTTGCTTGTTAATCATTTTTGGCTTAGTTATTTCACTTGTTAATCATTTTAAGGTTAATTATCTTGATGATTGTTAATTTTTTGGTTCAAAAATAAAAAAATATATATATCAGAATATGTGATTAACTTTAAATAATAATACAGAATTACTTGATAAAGCATTTATTTAAAATCATTTTTAGAATTACTACCCTGAAAAAAAATTTTCATGATAGCATTATAACGATAATGAGATGACGATAATGAAAATTTACCGTTTGATTGTTGTTTATTTTTTTGGTTCAAAATAAAAAAAATATGTATCTATATTTAAATAAGTAATACAAACAAATTGTTTATTTACATAACATTAAATTTGTCATCCGGTTGTTGATCATTTTTGGCTGACAAAAATATTATTCAGTTTTCACATGATTTGCTAAAAATTTTATCCCACAATTTTTAAGCAAGAAAGAACATTCTATAAAAGTGCAATATGACCTTATGGGTGGGTGGGTGGCGCGTCACGTTATTGTAATGACTTGAAATGATTGACATGTCATGATAGGTTAACGTTAACGTTAACTTAACGTTAACATAAGATTAGTTTTTGAGTGATTTCCATTTTAAGATGCTGATCCCCCATCTTTGGTATTGATTTGCTGATTATATAAATACATTTCGAATCAAGCTTTTCTATTTTAGTACGATCGTCAACCAACAAATCTTTTAGTGTTTTAAATAAACATAAGCCCATTAATTAGCCAATAAAATTTAATAGGGTGCTATCACCGGGTAAATTATTATAAAATTATCAGGTTAAGTGAAGTCTTAATATTAATGTTTATATAAAATATATTAGTTTATTAATTTCTATAATAATAAGAAATAATTTCTTTTTTTGCAATATTTTATTATGAAATAATTTATTAAATACATTACTAAATTAGTAGAATTAGAATTTATGTATATCAAAGAAATAAAGAAAAAGATTATTTCGATTTATAAATCTTGTTTATTATTTCTGACGTTTTTGACCAATTTGAGAAACAGTATTTTCTTAAAGTTTCTCATGTTATCTCATAAATCGATTTTTCTTAATTACAAAATGTAAGCAGCAACCATCAGTGTGTTTTCTTCAAAGTACATTTTTGGTCCATAAGGCTATATTTGAGCATTATATGCGATTGTAAATATGACATCACCTAAATAATTAAATTACAAATTACGATGAGTATGTTTACATAATTAAATAATGCCAAAATTACGAAACTTAATAAATTAAACCAATATAAACACAAAACACACGATGATGGATTGTATTAAATATTTTTTTCCTCTTGTGATCTATCTAGAAACTTCAACAAAAATTTCTTATATTTCCGAATAAAGGGTCTTGGAGGATCGTGCCATCGTGTGATGTACAACAATTAAACAGTAAAACTTAAAAGATCTGTACTATAATACTGCATCCCTTACTTTACACTGCCACTTTCTGTCGCAATTACATGTGAAAAATTGTAGGTTGTGCAGATTTATGTAGACGAATATCTCGATTAGTAAATACAAAGAAAATCTTGCTGATAGACGTGGCATTTTAAGATTTGATCAAACTTAAAGAGAACGTGATAAAATTTCGCGTTATTAAAGTATTAATTTATACATCTGTTGCGTCATCATTTTGATCTTGAATTTACATCATGATTACGCCTATTAATATAAGTAACTACTATTCAACCACTAAAAAAAAATCAGACTAAACTTTAATTATGTAACTGGGAGTTGACTTATTTCTTACACAATAAATTTTTTGCTTTCGTCCTTAGTATTGTTCATAGTATAAAGTTGTTAATAAAAAAAAATCGGATTTTATTTATAAAAGAATAAAATCTCATTTTTCCCATAAATAAAATTTTATTTTGAAATTCGGTGTGGTAAGATAATCCACAAATTAATTGTTAAACAAAAAAAAAAGAGAACTTTTCTTATTTTTATTTCACTTAATTAGATTTACAACCTTTATTACATTGGTTAGGGTGGTCGGTCCCTCAGGGATCACCCGCCACGGTTTCCTTTGTTCGATCAACCAAAGGTGACAACTTCACGATAGCGGCGGTTTGGTTCATAGTTATTGTAAATTACTTTAGGCTCTAGATTTGATATTTCAGTAGGTTTTTCTTTTTTTTTTTTCTTTAAATTTTTTTTTTAATGAATGGTTCTCAACGTTCCTTTTTTTCTTTTTTAGAACACAGAGTCTTGGTGAGGGAATCTGGAAAAGCTATATAGAAGTAACAAGACTGGAAAGCAAAAGAAAAGTAAGTTTCTTTGCAAATTTACTTTTGGAGAAACGTTAATTTTATACAAATATTTTATTTTAATATGTCTATAAGGGGTTCTCATTGAGATATTGATCACGTGGCTTATCGCTCCGGACTCAACAACGGTTACTGTTTCCCTAGTGATACTAATCTGGATTAAGTCACACAGCAGACAGACAGGGATTAGAATCGATTTAATCGAAAATCGAATCTTAAGAATTGATTAAAGATTCGATTTGACGATATTTTCGATTTGAATCAAAATCGAATTTATAATTGCGTCGGAGAAACGTGACGTTACATGAATTTCCAAAAAGGAAATTTTACCCCGGAAATTTCGAAATTTTGGTTACACTGGTTTCCAAAAATGGAACTTTATGCCGATCACTTAATTCTGGCTGGAATTAAGGAATTAAGATTTTAATGGTGAAATTTATGTTAATGCAGCAATTTTGATAATTCCGATATTATTTTTTTTACCATAACGTAGTTATAGAAATGATATGACTACTTTTATTGCACCATAATATAAAAATAATTGATTTATTGAGATTCGATTTTTAGATTCGATTAATCGATTCTACTAGATTTTCGATTAATTCGATTTTGGTAGAATCGATTCCAATCCCTATTTGAAGGTATGGTTGTTTTTATTTTTTCCTTTTCTAAATATTTTTATTTGAACATTTCTTTTCCTTTTTCTATTGTAAGGACGCCAGCTTCTTGGAAATGGAGTGAAAGAGGAAGGTAGTATGAAAGGAAAAAATTGAAAAAATACGAAAATCAGATCAGATCGTTACAAATTAAACGATGCCTTTCAAAAAAAGACTTAAAAGATAAAACAAGGAGAAAGATGAAACAAATGTTAACGAGAAGAAAAAGCTGGAAAAGAATGATAGAAGGAAATTTCAAAAGGGTTATAGGAGTATGATAGTTAGCGGTAATGGCCAGTTATTATTGGCAGAATAATAATTGGACTAACTAGACTTTTGAAAGGTAGATTTTTTTTTCTTTTTTAAATGATTTAAGTGATATCTTTTTTCTATTGTAAGGACACCAATTTCTTAAATATTAGCGAAATAACTGTATGGATAGGAAGTGGGAGGTAGGTACTTTTCGCCTTTTCCTTCAATATAACCGTTTTAAAGGAATATTTCTGACATATATTTTTGTTTGTAGGGACGGAATAGAGATTCTAGGTTTGATTAATATCACGATCATAAAGATAAATAAACATTTCTTATCGTAATCTAGTACGGATTACTTCATAATGGGAAGAAAAGATATAAAAAACGTGATCTTTTATGCGTAAGTATCATGACCATAAGGCGCAGCCAATAATCTTCAATGGTAGTACAGTACAACATAGTACAAATCTAAATTTATAAAAAAGCTTTTTAAGCCCTCAACTGAAATATTTTTTTTTTAAAAAATAAATTTTTCCAAGAAATGACGAGAGGATATTCATTAGAAAAAGATTTAAGCTTATTGGTAAATAATCCAAAATATAGTGATATAGAGATTTTATGTGAAGATGAAAAGAAATTATATGGTTGTAGAGCAATTTTAGCAGCAAGATCCGAAGTATTCGATAGATTACTTTATAATGGGATGAAAGAAAGTTATGAAACCCAAATTTCTTTCCCAAAGATTAATTCTTCTGGAATGGAAATTATATTAGAATATACTTACACGGGATCAATTAAAGAAGAATCTTTAACAAAGGATAATATAATTGATGCTTTTTATGCTGCTGACTATTTTCAATTACCAGACCTTCAGGATTTTATTATGAAAGTTTTCAAAAATATATTAGAAAAAAATCTCACAGAAAATTATTCACCAGAATTATTATCTAAATTTGCAGGAAAAATTCCATTAACAGAAGATAACATTCTACTAAATTTGTTGGTTGAAGCGGTGGCTATTATTCCATTAAATACCATTGAATTTGGTCGATTGTCTATTGCAGGTCTTCAATATCTTTTATCTTGTACATTTGAAAAAGAAAAATCCTTTAAAACCCGAGAATATGAAGTTTTTCGATATAGTGCTATTCTTGCAGCAAAACAAGTTTCTAATGATGCATTTAAAACTCTTTTGAAGAGATTACCAACCTTAGACCAAATAGAGAATTCAATCCAAGTAGAAAGTGAACCTATTACCGATCATCAAAAAGTTGCTAAAGAATTAGAACCTTTGGTTGAATTTATTGATTTCAGAAGAATTAAAGGTTCAATATTAGTCGATATGATCGAGCCACTAGAAATTGTCCCAGCTAAAGTAATTTTAAATATTTATCGACATAATACAAAATCAAATAATCTCAATTTAAATGATATTCGGGGAACACTAGTATATAGAACTAATGAATCTGATTGTGTTTGGGATGTGACAGCATGTGGATCAAAACTTATTATTGAGGATAATGGAAAAGTTGTAAAAGCACCAGAGAGTCTTGGATGGAGAAGTGTTAGAGCTAAAATGATATTAGAAAATAATGGTATTTATGAATGGGACGTTATTATTGAAAAAGATTGTAATGCTTCTTGGGTTGGAGTAGCATCAGAAAATTTAAACTACGAAGGATTTTCAGGTGATCAACTTACTGGATGTGTATTGGGTTCCAATGGTTATTACTGTAATTCTGGAAATTATATAGCCAATTACTGTCCAGGATTCGGAGATGGTGCAAGAATTACTGTTTACTTAGATATGAATAAAGGAACTTGCGCTTTTACAGTCAATGGTACAAGGTATCCAGAAGTACCAGCATGGAATAATTTACCATTAAAACTTTATCCGGTAGCATCATTGCGTTATCCTGGTCAATTTCGAATTCAACCTCATAAAAGAAATATTTAATTGCGGAGATTTTAGAATAAAAAATTTTGCTCATTATTTTATAACTAAAAATGAGAACGTGGGCGTATTTAAATGAAATTTAGTAAAACGAGATTTAATTTATTTATTTATTTTATTTTATTTTATTTCTTAAGGAGTAGTAGAACTAGGACTAATACAAATAAAAGTAAGTGGCATTTTCATGCAAAATAACCAATATGCGTTTTAGAACCCAGCCCTTCATCCCCTACGGGACCTCACTCTTTGGTCTGATCTATTCGAATAAATAGGACTACGCTAATTAATCAAATGGGCACACGAAAAGAAGAAAAAGAAAGAACCTAATGTACCTATATGAAAAAAAAAAAATTAATGCAAATAAAAAAAAGCGTATTCCTAATAAACAATAATAAATTATCAGAACAAAAAGGTCATATATTGAAATAAAATAAGTTATGATCAAAATCTATAGAATCTATAAAATGAAGGGATAAAGAATTGATCCAGGGTATATTGTGACGAAAATTAGAACTGGTCAGATAAATCCAAAAAATGGAGTTATCGATGTGACGTTTCGTTGTCATATAAAGGTTGGAATATCCAATATTTAAAATAATATCGTTAACAGGATTAAATGATGATGTAATCGGGTTTATTCTACGTCGTTTGCGTTGTTGATGTCGATGTTGTTTTGTACGTTTCAAAAAGGATGATTTGTTTATGTTGTTGTTTTTCTTGTATGCTTTCTATTTGAGTGACCTGGCTTTCCATAATAATTCATAAATATCACGATGAAGATTGAACAAAAATGATAAAATCAACTTTTTAATCATTTTTTTTTTTTAATTTGGCATCTTTAAAAGGTGTGAGTAAAGAGTTAGGAACCATATTAATGAGGAGACAGTGTAAATCCGGAGCGTCTTGGATAGAAAACGAGATTTAATTCGTGACGAAAAAAAAAAAATTTACAAATTATGATATATAAATATCACATGACATAATTTAGCCTTGAAATTGTACAAATTAATTTTGGCCAGAATTATAAGATCCATATGATATAATTTTTTAATTGAAATGGCATGTGATTAATGACCCAAGTCATTTGGTCTTTTCAAGTCTAATTAAATGCCTAGAATTTGTTAGATAACTTGATTGAGTTTTCCTATTAATAAACTGATTATGATTCAAAACAAATGTTTTTGACGTAAATACGTAAATACTGTAAATGTGGATCCATTTTCAAAGAATTAAGAGATCATCCCCCTATAAAAAATTTTATCCGTTATTTCTGTAAAAACTCCGTAAAAATGAGCCTTTCACGGATTCATTCACGGAAAATGTAAATAATTCGATAAATTCCGTGATATAAAATTATTAATTCCGGAAATATGAGCATTTTGCGGAAAAAAGATGGAATAAAAAAAAACGGATTGACTTTTTTTACAGGGTCCTATACTGTGATTCTTTGAAAAACGTATCGTAATAATTTTTTATGCTAATACTTTTTTATATATTTTAATATAAATCTGCGATAAAATATTGAAATTACGAAAAAAATTTTTTTTTTTTTTTTTAAGAAAATAGAAAAAATGACGAGAAGATATTCATTAGAACAAGATTTAAGATTTTTAATAAATAATCCAAAGTACAGTGATATAGAAATTTTATGTGAAGATGAAAAAAAATAATATAGTCGTAGAGTAATTTTAGCAGCAAGATCCGAAGTATTTGGAAGATTACTTTATAATGGAATAAAGAAAAGTTATGAAACCCGAATTTTTTTTCCAAAAATTAATTTTATTGAAATGAGATTGTATTAGAATATATGCTCAATTGCTGGATCATCAGCTAAAGAAGAATCTTTAACATAGGATAAAATATAATTGAAGCTTTTATTATCGATGGCCTTCAGGAATTTATTAAATCATTCAAAATACGTTAGAAAAAAATTACAATGAAAATTACTCGCCATCTAAACTTAGCATTAACAGAAAATAATATTAAAGCAGTAGCGGACATTCGGACATTTCATTAAATGCCATGATTGAATTTAGTCGATTGTCTATTTCAGGCTTTAACATCTTTTATTTCATACATATAAAAAGAAAAGCCTTTCAGTTTGCAACCCCAGAATGTGAAGTTTTTCGTTATAGTGCCATTCTTGTAGCAAAAAAAGTTTTTCAATGAAACTCTGTAGGAAGTGGCTATAATGTTGGCGGTTTGTAAGATTTGATCAAAATTGTATTATTAGAATCCATTTTATTTTCACTTTAAAACTACGAAACACGATTGGTTAGCGGTTAAATTATCATGATCATTATTTCTTAATTCACTTCTTATGAATTATTTTTACATAGAAATATAAGGTATTAAGCAGAATTTTTCATTTTTTAGATTATATAAACATTAAAATTCCTGATTCATTTTATAAAATGTTAATATAATATTAATAAACAATATTTTTTAATAATATTAAATAGTAAAGTATTTTTAATTAAACTATATAAAATAGAATAATTGTAACCATATGAAGTATAGTAATATAGCCGCAATTTATGCGATAATTAATATTAAGAAATCATTAATCATGTAATAATGCAAATTAGCAAAACGGAATGAAAGTAAGTTTTGTAAAACAAATTCTTTTACAACAATTTATTGGAAACTATACTAGAATTTTATTATAATTGATCAATCAAGAAGAATCCTTAATAAAATTTTAATGCTATCATGGGATATTTGAAATTATTTATAAACACTTTTATTATGAAATTAGTACTTTATAGTCATCCAAAAGTTGTGGATTATCAGAAGATAACATTCTTAAAAATTCTTTTAAAAATTTATTGGTCTAGTCGGCAACAATCAATTCGTGCACTTTAAAGACATTCTCTTTGCAACTTTCAAATAAAACTTACTCGAATATAAAAGCCAATCAAGTATTATTGATATTATCGAGCATTATCCAATATTAGTTTCTTTACGTTATAACGGCCGAATTCACATTCAGGCTCATAAAGATATGCTTAATTGTAGAAATGTCGGAAAAAGTTTTTTTTTTGTATCATTATTTTCATAATGATAAATTAAGGACTTATTTGCAATAGATCATATTTGAATATATAATTATTTGAAATATTCATATAAAAATAAATAAATGTTCAAGACTAAAAATTGTTAAATTACCGGTGTAGTAGTGAAAAATAGTTATTAATGTGGCAAAAAAAAAAAAAAAAAAAAAAAAAATTATGAATTGCTAAAATCGTTTGATTTTTGCTTACGAGTATCGTACTAACTAGACGGGTTGCCTTATAATGAGATGTAATGAAGAGTTTCTATGACGATTATCGATCGTAAGGCGCAGATAAAATGGAAATATTTTGGTACAACATAGTACAAATCTAAATTTGTATATTTAAGTAATGTTTCAAAAAAAAAGCCCTATCGAAATTTTCTTTTTATAAAAAAAAAAATTTTCCAAGAAATGACGAGAGGATATTCATTGGAAAAAGATTTAAGATTATTAATAAATAATCCAAAATATAGTGATATAGAAATTTTATGTGAAGATGAAAAGAAATTATATGGTTGTAGAGCAATTTTAGCAGCAAGATCCGAAGTATTCGATAGATTACTTTACAATGGGATGAAAGAAAGTTATGAAAACAAAATTTCTTTTCCAAAGATTAATTCTTCTGGAATGGAAATTGTATTAGAATATACTTATACGGGATCAATTAAAGAAGAATCTTTAACAAAGGATAATATAATTGAAGCTTTTTTACGCTGCTGACTATTTTCAATTACCAGACCTTCAGGATTTTATTATGAAAGGTTTCAAAAATACATTAGAAAAAAAATCTACCGAAAATTATTCACCAGAATTATTATCTAAATTTGCAGGAAAAATGCCATTAACAGAAGATAATTTTCTACTAAACTTATTGGTTGAAGCGGTAGCAACTATTCCATTAAATACAATTGAATTTGGTCGATTATCTATTGCTGGTCTTCAATATCTTTTATCTTGTACATATGAAAAAGAAATTCCTTTTGCAACCCGAGAATATGAACTTTTTCGGTATAGTGCTATTCTTGCAGCAAAACAAGTTTCTAACGATGCATTTAAAACTTTTTTGAAACGATTACCAACCTTAGACCAATTAGAGAATTCAATCCAAATAGTAAGTGAACCTATTACTGATCATCAAAAAGTTGCTAAAGAATTAGAACCTTTGGCTGAATTTATTGATTTCAAAATAATTAAAGGTTCAATATTAGTTGATATCATCGAGCCACTAGAAATTGTACCAGCTAAAATAATTTTAAATATTTATCGACAATGTATAAAATCAAATAATTTCAATTTAAAAGATATTCGGGGAATACCCATCTTACCAAATGATAGAATTAATGAATCTGATTATGTTTGGGATGAATCAGCATGTGGATCAAAACTTATTATTGAGGATAACGGAAAAATCGTATATGCACCAAATGATTGTAGTTCACACCAAAATGTTAGAGCTAAAATGATATTAGAAAGTAATGGTATTTATGAATGGGACGTTATTATTGAAAAAGCTTGTTATGCTTCTTCGATTGGAGTAGCATCAGAAAATTTAAACTATAAAGATTTTGCAAGAAAACAACTTACTGGATGGGTATTGGGTTCCAATGGTTATTGTTATAATTCTGGAAATCATATAAACAATTACTGTCCACCATTCGGAGATAGTGCAAGAATTACTGTTCACTTAGATATGAATAATAGAACTTGCGCTTTTACAGTCAATGGTACAAAGTATCAAGAAGTACCAACATGGAATAATTTACCATCAAAACTTTATCCAGTAGCATCATTGTTTTATCCTGGTCAATTTCGAATTCAACCTCATAAAAAAAATATTTAAATTGCGAAGATTTTAGAATAAAAAATTTTGCTCATTATTTTATAACTAAAAATGAGAACGTGGGCGTATTTAAATGAAATTTAGTAAAACGAGATTTAATTCGTGACGGAAAAAAAAAAAATACTTACTAGTAGCGATAATATGAATTTTGGTAATTTTGATAATATTTGTACTGTATATTTAAATAAATAAAGTTATTTATTGTTATTTATCACTTATCAGTAATTTACTATAACCTGGTCATTTGGCTGTATAAAATTACAAATTATTATTTCAGTTGACATAATTTAATCTTGAAATTGTATAAATAAGTTTTGGCCAGAATTAATTTTTAATCATTTAACTTTGAAATGATATGTGACTAATTAATTACCCAAGTCATTTGGTCTTTTCAAGTCCAATTAAATTGATTGAGTTTCCTGTTAATAAACTGATTATTATTCAAAACAAATGTTTTTTGATGTAAATATGTAATCCATTTTCAAAGAATTACTAAATGCACGAGATCATCCTATACTGTGATTCGTTGAAAAACGTATCGTAATAATTTTTTATGCTAATACTTTTTTATATATTTTAATCTGCGACAAAAATATTGATTACAAAAAAAAAAATTTTTTTTTTTTTTTTCTTGAAAAAAAAAAAAATGACGAGAGGATATTCATTAGAACAAGATTTAAGATTTTTAATAAATAATCCAAAGTACAGTGATATAGAAATTTTATGTGAAGATAAAAAAAAATTATATGGTTGTAGAGTAATTTTAGCAGCAAGATCCGAAGTATTTGAAAGATTACTTTATAATGAAATAAAGAAAAGTTATGAAACCCAATTTTTTTTCCCAAAGATTAATTCTAATGAAATGGAGATTGTATTAGAATATATTTATACAGGATCAGTTAAAGAAGAATCTTTAACAAAGGATAATATAATTGAAACTTTTTACGTTGCTGATTATTTTCAATTATCGAACCTTCAGGATTTTATTATGAAAACTTTTAAAAATATTCTGAAAAAGAATTACACTGAAAATTATTCACCAGAATTATTATCTAAATTTGTGGAAAGAATGCCATTAATGGAGAATAATATTTATAGTGTTTTTTTTAAATTTATTGGTTGAAGCGGTAGCGAATATTCCATTAAATACCATTGAATTTGGTCGATTGTCTATTACGGGTCTTAAATGTCTTTTATCTATTACACATGAAAAAGAAATGCCTTTCGTGACCCCGGAATATGAAGTTTTTCGGTATAGTGCAATTCTAGCAGCAAAAAAAGTTTCTAATGATGCATTTAAACTTTTTTGAAACGATTGCCAACCTTAGACCAAATAAAGAATTCAATCCAAGTAGAAAATAAATTTATTACCGATCATCAAAAAGTTGCTAAACCTTTGATTAAATTTATTGATTTCAGACGAATTAAAGGCCAAATATTAGTTGATATCATTGAACCACTAGGAATTGTCCAAGCTAAAATAATTTTAGATGTTTATCGATATTATACAAAGTCAAATTTAAATGATACTCGAGGAATACCAAAAATAGAGTACGTTTGGGATGAGACAGCATGTGGATCAAACCTTATTATTGAAGATAATGGGAAGGTTGTATACGTACCAAATGATCTTAATTCATGGAAAAGTGTTAGAGCTAAGAATAAGTTAGAATATGAAAGTATTTATGAATTGGATATCATTATCAAAAACTCTTGTTATGCTGCTGTTGGTGTATGTGCACCAGAAAATTCAAATTATGAAGATTATCCAAAATATCGATATGCTGGATGGTTAATTCATTACAATGGTTGTTGCTATAATTTTGGAAATTGTATAAACAATTACTGTCCACGATTCGGAGATGGTGCAAAAATTACTGTTCACTTAGATGTGTATGAAAAAACTTGTGCTTTTACAGTTAATGGTACAAAGACTCCAAAATTATCGGCGAATAATTTAGCATCAAAATTTTATCCAGTAGTATCAATATATAATTCAGGTCAGATTCAAATTCAATCACATAACAAAGAAATTGAAAATTTTTTAATTTTAGTATAAGATTTATTAGAATATTATTTCTCGTTAATGTTCACGTGATGTTTTCGATTAGTTCAACGTCATAATCGTTAGTTACATAATAAATATGTATTTTCATACGTGATTTTTATATTACTTAGCGACGGAAATTTTTTATACAACGCAGTAAAATATACTTGGAGAATTTTTTTTATATCGTTATCGTATTGTATTATTCACATATAAAAAAATTAATACAATTTTAATAGGTCCATATTATAACGTAATATATTAAATTAATTTTTCATTAAAACCAGTATATAATTATGCCTATAATATCTATTAATCTATTCTTAAATAAAATTTTGAAGAAAAAAATACGCAAATAAAAAATACGCAAATAAAAAATACGCAGTTAAATATAGATCTGTGTAATACGCAATTATTAATTTTTATTATTTGCTTAAAAAGAAAATAACTAAAATAAATTATATACAATTTTTTTTTTTAACATATATTCCAAATATCGTAAAAAAAATATTAAAATAATTATAACTATTTCTATTATCTTATCTGTTAAAACCCTTAAATAATATCGAATTAATTTTTTTTTTTGATAAAATTACGTATTACGTATTCAGATCTGTACGATAAAAATAATTACTCGGCACGAAGTGCCGAGTAACTATTAATTACTTTTACTTTTTATTATTAGCTTAAAAGAAAATTAACTAAAAAAAAAAAAATTATATACAATTTTTTTAATAAATCTATATTATTGATCTATATTATTATTATAAATCAAAATTCTAAAAATATATCCGAATATTATTAAATTAAATTTCTTATTAAAATAAATATATCTATTTTTCTATTTGTCTTAATCTATCTATTATTATTACACATTAATTTAATCTAACCTCATATTAAATTGTGGTGATAATCTGCAATAAAAAAAAAAAATTAATAAATAAATTAATATAAATTTTTTTTAAAAAAATATGGACGTAACTATTTAATATTTATACATACCCAGATTTATACAAAGTAATATTTCCATAAGTTTTTAATATACCCAAACTTTTATATATAGAAAGTTTTTCTATAAATTCTTTAGAAGGTTGAAAATTATGTTCCATCCATAAATAAGAAACAGATTTTCTTATTTTATTTGTTTCATTTTTTTCATATGTTTTACATAAAAATTTTTCCCATACTTCAACAGAAAAACTACAATTAATTAATTCAAGAGCATGTAAATTGACGGGATTATTTTCTTCAAATTTTAATATCTGAAGCAAAAAATTATCACAATAATTAATATTAATTTGATTTTCTGAAGGGATGGAAAAAAGACATAATCTCTGAATATCCTTACAAGATTCGAGTAGAGTAGTTAAAGGAGGATTAACCGTTGAAATTGGGATTGAACAATTTTTTAAAAGAGGACAACAAGTTATAATAGAATTCAATAATAAATTACAATTAGATGAATCTTCTATTCTTGAACCTTCAATTATAACTTTTCTTAAATTTCGAGTATTCTTAATTAATAAAGCTAAAAAATTTATCTCATATTTATGATCACATTCAAATTCGATTTTTTTTAAATTTTTGAGTTTTGGAACCCTCGCAGATCTATTACTATTACAAGAATTTCTATGAACACATCTTAAAGAAAATTCTTCTAAATTTATAAAATCTGCTAATAATTCTAAAAATCCACAAGAACCTTCTAATTTAAGTTTGGTTATAAAAGAAGTTTTCCTTTGTAATTCTAAACCAACTCCAGGTGTTGACCAATATTCATTAGGTGATATTCTATTAATATTTACAATATATAATTTTTGTAATTTTTTCTGAACACTTATTAAATTTGCCAATGATTGTGTATTTTGACAACCATGAATCATAATTTGAGAAATGTTTGTATTATTTAATGCGAGTTGTGTATAAATTCCTTTCATATTATGATCATCCACGCATTCTAATCCTGTTAGATGTGAAAGACAATTCTTAATATCACCTAATTTTACTAAATATTCAAATAAAGGAAATGTTATTTCAAATTTCTTTGGTTTTATACGAATTAAACTTAATTTTGGTGATTCTTTAGAAAAAAGTAATAAAAGTTTCGAACAGATTAAATTAATTTGATCATCTTTTATCTTATCTTCATCGTCCGATTCCATATTATTATTATCTCGACCTGTAACTTTTTTACCAAGTTTCTTAAGACGAATAACAACTTTTTGAAGAGGGTGAGTTGAATTTTTTTCATTATATTTTTCATACCAACGTAAAATTGATTTATAAAGATAATTAAGGTCTAAACCTCTTAAATAACTTGGATAATTAAAACTTGATCGAATTTGATATGTTGAAACATTAATTCCATTTGTTTGTAATTCAATTATTAATTCTTGAGGAAGTAATGATAAATATGTATTAATTAATTTAATCGGTTGATTTTGAGTTGAAGGGGATGAAGTATTTTCCAATCGATAAAAGAAATTCCAAGGATCCCTCCATAAGATTGGAATTGTTAATTCACACCAAAGTCGATTTACAAAAAGGCATGAATATAATGATTGTCTATTATATCTTAGAAAATATAAAATTATTGATAAAACATCCGTATTAAATCTATTATTATTTTTATTATAAATTTTTACGGACATTTTAATTTTTTTTTTTAATAATTTTTTTTTTTTTTTATAAAAAAAAAAAAAAAAAAAAAAAAAAAAAAAAAAAAAAAAAAAAAAAAAAAAAAAAAAAAAAAAAATATTTAAAAAAAAAAAAAAAAAAAAAAAAAAAAAAAAAAAAAAAAAAAAAAAAAAAAAAAAAAAAAAAAAAAAAATTTTTTAAAAAAAAAAAAAAAAAGTTAAAAAAAAAGAAAATCGTAAAAAAAAAAGAAAATTCCATCATTATTTATATTTTGAATTATATATTTTGGAATTGAAAGTATATGGTATACCATTTATAGTAAGATCCTTAAATTTCGGACGATATTTTCCTTTTTTTGGTTAGTTGTAAAGGAACAAAGGTCAAGATTGGTTTGTACTTCTTTGATATATTGTTACACTATTATATTAAATGTTGACCAATTGTGAACAAACAACTTTGCATACGATATTGTTATTTCTTTGGTAAAATGAAAAATTTTTTTTCTTTAAAAATCAAAATAAAAAATATCCGGTACGGCAAATTAAGTTTTCTCCACTTGAATGGTGCATGAATTGCAGAATGGGCGGAGTTGCGGAGTAAGTTAACGTAACGCGCCGACATATACTTAGAATAGAAGTTTTATAATGATGATAATTGTTTATAGAAATTATTATGTCCTACAAGATCAATGATGTCATGATCAAAAGCCTTTTGAATGCAAAACGTTATACATATCTTTCCAATATTTCGGACAATTCCAATATATATTAATTAATTATAAATGGCAAAATCCTGCTACTATTCCTGATACTATTATTGAAATTATTAAAAAAAAACTTGTATGAATTTTTACAATAGAAAAATTAATAATAATTTAATATAAATATTATTACAATACCAAATATGTATAATGACATTTGATGATCGGAAATTTTTTTGGTCATAAAAAAAAAGATTTTACTAATTCCGACCTAATTATGGAAAACCTCGATCATTTTGACGAAAGAGAATAATGATATAAAAAAAAAATACAAAAAAAAAAATTTTTTTTTTTATTATTCGAAAAATAGAATAAGTTTAATACACATTAGATTGTGTTTGCATGATCTGATACTATAATAAAAAAGATGTACATATTTTTTTTTTTTTTTTTTTCTTATAATAGCTTATAATAGTCATTATTTATATTATTTGTAACATGAATCATATGAATCATCAAGATTTTGAATTAATAATGAATTTTATTTAACAAAGTTTTTAAATTTTTTTTTAATCAAAGAAATTATTTTTTTTTTATTGTTGTTATTATTTGTTATTTTTTTTTTTTTTTTTTTTTTTTTTTTTTTTTTTTTTTTTTTTTTTTTTTTTTTTTTTTTTTTTTTTTTTTGTTAACGGTTTTATTATTATTTTATTAACAATTTCTTTTACTTTATTTTATTGGCCCAAGCGAAATATAACGAAAAACTATTGTTTTCTAATAGTATCCAAATAAAGATAATGGAGATTCTTAACATTTATTACGTTTATCACATTTATTACATTTATTACATTTATTAAGATTCTACCAATAATAATAAAATTAAATTTATAACAGTTTTATGACCTCGCATTAATTAGTTTCATATTAAAAAAAAAAAAAAAAAAAAAAAAAAAAAAAATAAATAAAAATAAAAAATAAAAATAAAAAAAAAAAATCATATAAAGTGGTTTTTATGACGCGAAAATTACACTTTTTTTTCTATTATTAATCTTATTAATCTGTAAACTGTAAATAAATATCTCTTATTAGTTTTTTTAGGTAACATATAAACCAGTAAACCAATTCCCACGAGATCATTTGATCGCATTAAATTTTTTAAATTTTTAACCTTTTTTGTTAAGAATTAATAAGTAACCCCTGTAACCCCCTGTTTAAAAAAGATCTAATTTAATTATAATCATTGTATGTACTGTATCATTGTAACATTGTAACGATTAAATTTGTTTTATAATTAAAAAAATTTTATTTGTATATAATATATATAATATAAATATATATATTTTTTTTGACTAATTATAAATGATGGAATTATTTAACTTGTCGGAAGTCATTAACAGTTTTTACAATCTTTTATCGAAGGAGTCGACCGTTTTTACAAAGGAGTACAATCTTCAGTCCCTTCACTGATAAAATCGGTCAATTTCCCCAATTCCCCCAATTTCTTCAGATTCCTCGATAAAAGGTTGATTTCCGATCGATTCCTTCGATAAAATCAACCTTTATCAAGGGAACGGCTGATTATATGCGAAGTTTAAAATATTTTTATCGGGGAAATCAACCTTTTTATCCAGTGAATTGAGAAAGTTGACCGATTTTATCAGGAAAATCAACCTTTAATACAGGGAATTGAGGAAATTGACCGACTTTATCAAGTGGCTCAACCTTTTATCCAGGAAATTGACCAATTTTATCAAGTGGCTCAACCTTTTATCCGGGAAATTGACCAATTTTATCGAGAGAATCAAACTTTAAAAAATTTGTTTCACCCTTTTTATTCGGGAGAATCAACTTTTTTTCATCAAGGAATCTGTTTCAACCTTTTTATCGGGAGAATCAATTTTTTTTATCAAGGAATCTGCTTCACCCTTTTTACTCGGGAGAATCACCTTTTCTATCAAGGAATCTGCTTCAACCTTTTTGTCGGGATAATCAACTTTTTTTATCAAGGAATCTGCTTCAGCCTTTTTATCGGGAGAATCATCTGCTTTCAGCCTTTTATCGGGAGAATCAAGCTTCTTATCAAGTGTATCAAACCTTCTTATCAAGTGAATCAAATCTATCAAGTGAATCAACCTTCTTATCAAGTGAATCAACATTTCTTATCAAGTGAATCAACCTTTGTCAATTGATTTACATTTTTTCCCAACGATAATCCCTCTATATCAAACTTGGAATTTGTGATCCGGTTGTTCTTGTTGACTGAAACTTTGCTGCCTAGTTGATCACCTAGTAGATCATACTCGTAATCAGATTTACATTATACCTGGATAAAAAAAAAAAGGATCAGTCATAAAAATTTTTAAAGTTAATTGCGTAAGGGAAATATTTACAAATTACAAATTTGTGATAAAATATTCTTTTTATATTAAAAATTCAATTATAATCACAATTTAATATAGTTAACCAGTTAACCTTTTATTTATTATCCGAATCACATGTACTCTGTAAATCTTCTTTATTAGAATTTAAGTTATTAAAGTCAAAAAATAATTATAAGTTATTCGGCACTTTGGTGCCGAATAAACTTTTATATTGGATAAATCAAATTTGATTGGTTGATCCTGGCTCCGCAGGAGACTATTTAACTATTTAATATACTTTTAATATCAAATCCAAATCTGTGCAATAATTAAGTACTTTCCAAAAAGGGTAAATACGGATTTAATATTGCATTGTTTAAAAAGTAATAGTCAAATATTGCAGACGTTATAGTATATATATACTATAACGTCTCAATCAATATAACTCCGTAGCTGGACGTTATAGTCTATTTGGGTATAATATAATCTATTACCTAAGTAGACTATAATGCACCTAGACGTTATATTACAAAATGGCTACTAGACAGTAATGTCCCCAAATTAATGCTAAGAAGTGGGATCCAAAATTTAGAGCGCATATTTGTTCTGCAATTGTGGTTTCATCCCTGCTTCATCCTTGACTTCATAAAGATATCTCCAGTAGTATTGGTAGTATCAGTAACAGAAAAATTATAGGAAAAAAATCGCCTTGTTGATTATCAGATGGGTAGTAAATCCGCATTGTAATTTCGGTTAATTTCGGCTAACATTATGGTTTAATTCTGACCAGAGCTTTGGAGTGTCTTTTAATAATTGGATCTATACAGTTTTAAACTAGTATATTGAAAGCTTTCAAAATCACATGAACTGGATGGCTGAATGCCAAATTATTATATTTCAAATTCTGGCAGAAATTTTAATTAAAGTTTAATATAAAGGAAAAGCTTTTTTTTTGAATTAACTTATCTGTTATATATATAATACTTTAATTAAAATTGCAATTCCAAATCTCTTTAAATTCCAAATTATATTGAATTTTAGTAATATATAATCAATATACAATTATATTGTATTTAATTGTCCAGAGCATAGTGAAGGACTATTTATTATACAGAACTAGATAAATTTGTAGTACCAGTTTAACCCATATATTTTTCCTTCCTTCCACCTATATCACTATAATTAGCCCTGCTTATTTCCTTTTATGTTTTGTATCATATTTTTTGTAATGCTTTATTTTTAGCAACACATTTTGTAATACTGTGTCACATTTTTGTAACCATATATATAAAATTATTGTTACTATTAAGCGTATTAATCAACAGACTCTCAATGATTTTCATTTTTCTAGTTTATTTTTATATATTTACATTATTTATTTATTTATTTTATTATTATTATATTCAAAAGAAGCAGTACTCCTTATTTAAAGAAAAAATTACAAGAATCAAACCTACTATAAATAATTTGCATCTTACTTGCCAGCAAATATATCTCATAAATCTAATCCAATCTATAACTAGCCAGCCAGTTATATATAATAAATTATAAAATCAAAATCAAAAATTATTTAAATTATAAAATAAAAATAAAGTCAACATCTATTTTTTTTAATCTATAAAGTACTAGTCAAAGCTTCAAAATTTTATTACATTTAGAGCTTCAGATGAGTCGAGTCAACCTGGGTCAACTTGCGAGTCGAGTCAAGTTGAGTTAAGTTCAATTCAAGAATTTTCCATTACATAATAATCAATTCGAGTCACGAGTTAATTCTGATTTGAGTTAATTTCGAGTTAAATTAATACTCAACTCGACTCAAGTAAACCTAGATTAAATATTTTAAGATCTGCAATTATATGAACTTATTTAAATGATCGATTATATGATCATCTTTTTTTACTACTTTTGAAATAAGTGACAGTTTAGGCGAAAGTGCAGGTAACAAGGACTTATAGCTCTGTATAGTCACATTTCACGTTAGTGAAAAATAATGAAAAGGCTTAGTGTAATTATTGTAGGTAAGTATATTATTATTATAAAATAATTTGTTAATGTAACAGTATACTGAGTATAAAATTATTCAGAACTTGGGTTTAATTTAAAGGAGCTTATGCTGAATTATTAGCATTGAACAATTTTAAATAATGCAATTTTAATTAAAAAAACCAAACTAATAGTGAAAGGGTTGGGAATTTTTAAAAATAAATTGCAATTTTCTAATAGTTGGCTTCAAGGATTTAAAAAGTATAATGAAATTTATCAGCAAAAGCTTTAAGGAAAAGTAATATTTGCTAATCAAATTGCTATTCTTGAAATTTTATCAATATTACATAAAAAATGTGCTAATTATTTACTTGAAAGGATTTATAATATGAATAAGACAGAGCTTTTTTAGTATGTAAAATTTAAACCAAAAGTTATGTGCATAATATGCATATTTTTGTAATATTAGATGTGCACAAAAATTTTTAATGTGCACAAATTTTTATACTATATATATAATATGTTAAAAGAATTAAAGAACATATATAAAAAAAAAGATTGGAAATATTATTATAAAAATTTCTATGTGTAAAATGTGCACATTTTTGATGATATCATATATGCACAAAAATTTTCAATATACACATATACACATTGTACACATAGATTTTATATACTGGACTTTTCTATTAATATATTATCAAATTATTATTATAATTTATTAATATTTTTATTGAAAATACTCTTGCAGATCAGAACCAGATCAAATATTAATCATAAAATATATTTTTAGATGTAAAAAAATAAGGAATGTCTATCTATAATATTATGTGTAAATGCTCTTCTAATAACTGAAAATATGCAAATCTATGGTATTTTAAAAATATTAATATTTGCAATCTATCAATAATATACTGAAATAATATTAAGACATAAATACTTATAACTCTTTTTTAAGATTGGCTTTATGATTTTGATTGACAGGTTAGTTAAAAGCATAAAGAATAATATATTCTGCTATTACTTGACAACTCAAACCACAAAATAGAGGGTTTGAATCTTTTAAATGTTGATATTCACTTTTTATCACTAAACATAATTTTAAAAGATCTAACTAATGGATTTTGAAATAATTATATTTTTTAAAAATATTATTATTATTGTCATATTCAGTATGTAATGATTATTAATAATATTTAATTATTAATTTTTTTTTTTTATTAATTATTTTTTAAATCATTTCCTTTAATTAGATATTAAAATAGATTGAAATTATCAATATATACAAGATTTAAAAATGAGCACCTTATAAACAATTCAATATATCATTTAAGGTTGGAATGAAATTACAACAGAAATAATTATTAATTATTGAAATCACACTAAGATTCTTTCTAATACTGATTGTTTAGATGAAAATTATATTGAAACTGATGATACTGAAGCTGATAACCTTATACTTAATGAAATCTTCAGGATGTTTGAAATTATAAATCTTTCTAATTCAATAAAAGTAAAAGAATTCTTAAATATTTCTAAAGAGAATATTGTTTATGAAGTCCCTGAAAATATTACAAAATTTATAGAAATTTTGAAAAATAATTTAAAGAAAATACTAATGATTTGAATGATTTAAATGAAATGGATGATAGTATTGATTATTGAAGTAATAACTATTAGTACTAATGTAACATTAAAGAGTTTGAATATTATACACACATTTTTACTTTAATAAGAGAATTTAAATGAGCAAATAAAATTACTTAATATAATTAAAAATTTGTTAGGAAAAAATAAATACAAATTACTATATATTAATACTTTAGTTAATAATTATTTTTATTATTAAAACTAATACATAATTACATAATACAATATAATAAATTGTTTTGGTATATTTGTAATGTAAAATTTAAATTTTTATATATATACTATAATTACATACCTTTTATAAGTACATGTTTATATCTAATATCTGATTCTAAAAGGCATATATTTATAGAGAGTTAACTGTATTTGAGTAAAACCGCTATTAATTATTGAATTTTAAAATGATGTTACTTAAATAGTAATACTTTCATTAATAGTACTTAAATTATGTATTCCATTTATTTGAATTGCATCTTAAAATAATATTATTCGAATAGCAATATATTTGTCAACAATACTTAGGTTATATGTCCTATTAGTAATTTGAGTCATATCTTAAAATGATATATTTTAAGTAGTAATACATCTGTTAACAGTACTTAAGTTATGTATCCCATCTATTTCAATCATGTTTTGGAATGATACATAATACCTTTATCAATATTAAGTATGTAAGTTATGTATCCTATTTATTTGAATAGAACTGCTATCAATCTTCAAGTAGCAATACTTTTGTCAATACATATGGGCTGATTTGTCTTTTATTTTTATTTTTTATTAACAATTAAATTTGTAAAGAATAATACAAATATACAGAATTTTATAATAATAGCTGCAGATACCTGATTCTAAACTAACGAATACTACTATCAATTATTGAATTTTAGAATGATGTTATTCAAGTAGCAATATTTTTATTAATAGTATATAGGTTATGTATTTTATCTATTTAAGTAGATTTGCTATTAATAGTCACATCTTGTAATGATATATCTTGAGTAGTAATACTATCAATTGTTATATTTTGAATTGATATTTCTCAAGTAGTATTTCCTATACTTAACAATTGTTCATATAAAGAATTCTTCTAGTTTGATCTAAGTTCAGCCATTTCAGAAATGCATTTTTTGATATATTTAATATAATTAATAGTATTTGTACTATTTGCATTACAATCTGATTATATATATTTTGAATTTTAAACTAATAATTGTTCAAGTGAAATATTCTTCCATTTTTATTCATATTTTAGAAAAGAATTGTCTTGATCAGAACTTGTACTAAGTCGTATTTTTAATACTAGAAATTAACTATACTATATATTTATTTCTTTTAAGATTTCTTTCTCATGCTTAAAAAAAAATAAAAGGGTTAACTAAAATATAATCAAGAAAATTTACATATTGTTCAATATTTTTACAATTAAAAATAATTTACTTATTTACCAATTATCTATTATATTATCCATTTTTTCTATTTTAGAATAATCAAGAGTATTATTTTTGGAGTTGCTTAATTCTTCTCTGATAATCTCTCAAACTTTTTTGTCATTATTTTGACAATATACTATAGTAATCTAATACATTACTATGTGTCTATTCTTTTATAGGTGAATTTTGAAAAAAATCTATGATATTATAATTTTTTTTGTGAATTATAATAAGACTTATTTTATTCATATTTATTACCAAAAATTGGAAAAAAAAACAAAAAAAAAATGACAATAGAACATTATTATTCATATATTATATTATATAATAAATTCATGTATTCACATCATGATGAAGTCTAAGAAGATGTAGTTATATATGAACATATAATATTTTATAGTAAATATGCAGTGACTAATAATAAGAGGACCTAGATATCTAATATAAAGGTCATAATTCTTTTGGTCAAAAATACCACTTTTTATTAATTTCAAAAAATTATTTTTTGTAAAAATATTAGCATCTAGTGATTTAATTTTGATGAACTTTTTTTATTTTATAATCTGCATTTAACTCTATAATTAAAAAAAAAGTTCATTGAAATTGGACTACTAGATGTCAAGATATTTACAAAAAATGATTTTTTAGACCCCTAAAAAATGGGCTAATTTGCTAAAAGTGTGACTTATAACCTATTTTAGAGATGTCCAAAATCCTATAATAAAATAGACTTTTTAAATAATTTATTATTAAAAAAAACATTACATTAAATATGGTGAAATTAACATATTTTTATAAAATCAATTGGAAAATTAAAATAATAGAGAAAAAAAATATTTACATTATAAAAAAGTTTAAGAAGGATACAGTTATATATAAATATGTAATATTTTATAATAAATATGCAGTAATTAATAATAAGATAGATTTCTTGAATGATTTATCATTAGAAAAAGATTACATTTAGCCAAATATAAAGGATATTCTAAAATGGGAAATAAATCATGTGACTTTGAAAAAATATTTTTCATAAATAAATTTTTTTACTATATATATAATCATTCTAAATACATATACTAAATGCATTTTTGCCCAATTTACAAGTTTACTTGCTAGAGTAGGGTTTTGAATTCTGTTTTTGATTTATTTGACTTTTTCATTTTTAATATTTATTTTTAGATATGATCAGCAAAATTTTATTTATTAATATGTAAAATAATATTCAAAATCCATTTTTTTTTCTTAAATAAACTTGCAAAGTAAATTAAAATGCGCTTATTTTATAATTTTAAAGTTTATATTAATTTTTGCTTATAATAAATTAATCTAATCAAAATTATATCAAATTATGTGATTTGCTTCTGCTTTAGATAACCTTCAAATATGGTGGAATTGTAATCTACATAATGAACAATAATAAAATAATTTAATTGAAAATAATAATTTAATTAAACCAATTAGAACTAATTATAGTTAACTCTCTTTATACACAATACAAAATCAGGCAATACTTTCTGACATGACTGTACATTACCTTTATTGTGTAGGTACAGTTCGTCTTGTTACACATATAGGACAAGCCATTTTCCATGATTATAAAGAAGTGTGACTATATACAAAACATATATAATTATTAAATTTTTAATACATTTTATTATACTTTATTAAAATATATATATATATATTATTAAATCAGCAACCAGTAATTGTAGAAAGATGAAACACAACTTGTTAGAATCACCTCATTGAGATGAATCGAATGGTGGTAGTTTCATTTTTCTATGATCACTAGCTGATGAGATATTTAGCAAAATGTCAAAAATCAATATTTTAATATTTCTTAATTTACGTTTACTGTACTGCTAAATGTTTTGCTTAATATCTCAGTATCTAGTGATTATAAAAGGATGATTAATAACTCTTTAGAATCGTCTAATTGAGACAAATCAAATGATGGTAAGATCATCTTTCTAGATATGATAGATCGTGACTTATCTATTAATTTATTATTTTAACTTTTTTTGTATATCTCGTGATTTATAGCATCTAGAAAGATAATTTTACCACTATTTGATTCACCTTGATTAGATGATTCTAAAGAGCTATTATTAATCTTTTTACAATCAACTAGATGCTGAGATATTAAGCAAAATGTTTAGCAGTACAGTAAACGTAAATCAAGAAATATTAAAATGCTAATTTTTAATATTTTACTAAATATCTCATCAGCTAGTAATTGTAGAAAGATGAAACTACCACCATTCAATTCATCTCAATAAGACAATTCTAACGAGCTGTATTACAACTTTCTACAATCATTGAATGCTGAGAAATTTATTATATTTTTTATATAACCATGACTATAAATAGTACTTTTTAATATGAGATTTTTGAAAATAGGTGTGATAGTGACTATAGATGGATTGTGACTATATAGAATAGATTTTAATAATAAAATGTTTTAAACATCCAACTGGCGTGATTATATAGTAGAATATGACTATAATAAAAGTGACTATAAAGGGAATTGACTATATTAAAAAAATGTTAAATTTAAATGTTTTTTATTATTTATTATAGAAAATTAGCAGGACCCTATCTACTACTAAGATATATCATTGGTAGAAATTTTACTTTCATATAAAACCTTACTTTAGAATTTGCTTAAATTCTATTAGTTAATTAACTAAAAAGGAAAAATCTTACTTTAAATTACAGAGTGATCTATTTTAATAGTAAATGGGATCCTGAAATTGGCATTAAAGTTGGATACTGAATTGAATTTTAGATAAAATTTTAGTATTAATAGTATTGTTATAAGTCAGTTCTTGTATGCTTAGGTTTAAGCTATGTATATAAATTTATAATTTGGGTTTAGGCAGAAGGTTATAATTAATGGATTGTCATTAATACTAAAATTGAACTGATCGGATGTAAATAGTGTATCACTCAACACTAGTACATACACTCAGATACAAATAAAGGTCACAGATTAGCAAAACTCAAAAATCAAAGTGTATATTTAAAGATAAACTTTATTTATTAATTAAATCCTAATCAACTGATACATTTTTTAATGCTCTTCTTTACAGGTCTATTTTATATGTAAAAATACTAGACTAAAAATATCTAACATATTGCATTTATTAAATAAATTGAACATATTTGATATGTTACATATATGTAACATTTCGAACATTGATCGTCATCTCGTGATTAGGCCGAATTTTAGTCACATGATTGATCATTCGCTACAGTATTTCTGATTTTATATTTTTAATAATTAATTCGTGATCTGCCAGTGAACCCAGTGTTGGCCACTGGACTAAATCCAATTTAAAAAAATTTAACTGGACTGGACTAGTCCAATATATTAAGTCCAGTTCCAGTCCAGTTCCAGTCCATTACATATAATTTTTAGTTGGTTAATTGGACTGGTCCACTTAAAAAATTGGACCATAACACTAAGTCCAGTGGACTAGAGATGCGATCCGGATGAAATTTTACAATCCGTAATCCGCCCGGATCAATCCGGATTATCATAGGATTAAATCCGGATATTCGGATTAACTTCAAATTTTTGGGTATCTCGGCAACCAACGATCGTACAGAGATGCACAATAGCTCATTTGAATCGTTGCAATGAGACGATTCGAATGAGCTATAGT